>JBCEWB010000009.1:1366427-1380365 GCA_039654565.1 Peronia peronii | reverse complement strand
AATGCAAGAAAACATCATGGACGAGTCTATTCCTGAGGACTTAAGAAGCGCTTGTTAAATTCCTTACCACCTGGAAAATATCACCCTTCTACTTCACCACGAAAAAGAAAGCTATAGTCCACGGTCAATTCCTTCCCAAGGTACTGTTTGGTCTCGCCTCCGGTTGCCAGTGCAAGAAGTCTCTCCCGATGAGGGTTAGATTTATCTGATGGCTGTTTGACTAGGACAGTCTCAGTTTCAAACACTTCGTCTAGTACTTCATCCATCTCCATGTTGCTAGCTGTTGTAATACAACGTGCGATATGTATTATAGCTCTTCGAACCCCAGTACATTGACATGCGTCCCATACAATCACACCAAGGGTGTTGCAACAGACAACAGCCCATCAAAAATAATTCCTACATGGTGAGTATAATATATGCTGACCATTCTTTAACATCTCTTAGTATCTGCTCAGCATTTGCTTAACACTGCTTGGCATTTTCTGTGCATTTGCTTTACACTGCTTAGCATTTGCTTAGCATGTATTTTATAAGCGGCTGGATGATCATCGTGCAACACCAGCTTAGCATGTTTGTCTTTTTTAGCTGCTCCCGTACTATGACACGCTCTTCCGGAGAAACGATGTCCTTTTCACGAGGGCATTCCTCGACGTTGTCTCGATCTTTACCGTGAGAAAGGTCGACCGAGCACGTCTGCTCGCCGAAATCCTTCAGAGGCGAGTTATATTTCTAAATTCTAGGTTAGGACGCGCACAGACTGGTCTGCATGGCGGCCTGAAAAGTTTAGAGAGTATGGTTTTGTTTTTGTTTGTGTTTTGTTTTGTTTTGTGAGTGCCTCACTAGCACTGCAGTCATCAATCATGTATCGGGTCAGTGAGCCCTGGCATGTGAAATTATGCCCGCAATAGAGGGTCTTCTTTGGCAGTCAAATGGTCTTCCAATGAAACACCACAGCCTGTGGTGTCACATCAGACAGCGAAATTGACCTGGTTTTGCCAAAACTGCATCGAGCTTGACCCTAAGGCCTGAACCAATGTGTCCGAAGACACCGAAGATACAATAGATCCAAAAGCAGGCGATAATTTTCTAACATATCGGGTACTGGGTTTCAAACAAAGCCTCGAGGACATAAACAAAGACACAAACGACTTATCTTTTCAATCGAGATTCATTGGAAGTTCATCAGTCTAGCCTCGTGCATTGTTGTTACATCGTCACTTTGAGGTTAAGTACGAGTCCACTGAGAGCCTTATAATTAATATTACCCAAAATCTCATGAAGGTATTGAGGTTGCTAAAGTTTGTCAGTCATTGAGATGCACGTGTGTCCTGGCTGTTTCCTGGACAGAAATAAAGAATTTCTAAAAAGGGAAGTTAGCCTTATTATTTTCAACTCATTGACACATATCTCAACTGTAATTATGCCTAGGTTGGGTTTCTTTGTTACACAAAACAAAACAAAAAACTCAAGAGGAGTATTTCGGCTACCTCAGGCTAGATTTAGCTAACTTAAAATAATTGAAATGTTTCTTGACTGCTCCACATTGAGTTTCTCTGATATTGACTGTTAATTCAATTGACTCTGATGCTAGGAGTCCCTGATATAGAATCAATGATTGACTCATGGCTGTCTCTTGGTTTACCTCACCATAGGACGAAATGGAACCCGGCGACTACTACAAAAACCTGCTTCTGAGAAGAAGAATACACATCATCAACTTTCTGCATATGATGAGAGAACCACCCTATAGGAAGTAAGTGCAAGAGACTGTTCTTTTGTCATCCAGCTTATCCGTTGTTTGACACATTTTCTTTTTCATTCTGATACACCTCACCTTCTGTTTTGGGTCTTTCTCATTAATTTCCATGAGTTGTTTTCTCTCCTTGCCCTTTTCACTTGCTAACACAATGCTTTAGTTGCTGATCTTTTTCAGCACCGTTTCCTGCTCTTTTATAAATAATGTTCTAGTACTTGTGTTTGAAACGAGCGTCACGTCATCTAATAATTAGATGAAATCCACAGTGAAGCGGATCAGAAACGGAAACACTCTATTTGACTACTTTTGTCTTGTTATTGCTTACCTTGATTTGTTTTGGTTGTTAGTTTGTTTAATCTTCTGATCTTCTTTTTTCACTCTCTCTTTGTCCATATTCGTTTATTGAACATTTTTCTTCTATTCTTCTTTTTTCTTTTTTTTTTTGTTAGTCATTTACCGATCTCTTTCTCGCTTTTTAACTTAAAAAAAAAAAAGTTCTGTGTATTGTTCAATTCATACTTCATCTTTTCTTTCTCCCCTAGTTTTGGTCCTTATTTTTTTTCTTCCCATCCGCCTACTTAATCCTTGGTCATATTCATTATTTCCCTTTATTTTCTCAGATAAATGTTCGCATCCCTGTTTTTCTCGCCCCCCCCCCCTCTCTCTTTGTGTGTGAGTGTGTGTGTGTGTGTCTGCTTCTTTTTTTCTGCCTCTCAATTTCTAGACTTCATTCAATCTTTCTTTTCTTTTCTTTTTCTCTTTTTTTTCTCTTTTAATAAATAACGTAGGGCGTTGTTTCCTTACATTTTATACATATACAATCTTCAGCTCTGCCACTTACCTAAGGCCAGTAATATCCATTTTCTTTGAATCTACAATTACAATTTACAAACGTTTCTTCCCCATACTGCGGTCTTGTCGCATTGCAAAGTGAATGTACCACATATATAACTGTTGAAATTAAACTGGGGTGCAGATCCTGAGAATGATATTGTGAATGGCAAATTAGAGGAAACGGTATGGGAAAAATGTTTTGTATCCGGTTGCTATGACAATAAATCTTGGAGTTTGTGGTCTTTTTCAAAAACCTAAGGCTTAGATTAGTCAACGTAATCGTTTGGAATTTGACACAGAAATAAAAACGCTAAATATAAAAAGTAACATGCATTTCTTTTTTGCTTTTTGTTCGTTTGTTTCTTTGTTTGTTTTTTTCTTTTTGTTTGTTTTGTTTGTTTGTTTTTGGTTATATGCAATACAATATTTGTCATAATTTTTGAAATATGTTAGTTGAAGGATCTGTAAATTTCTCAATTTTCCGCAAAATATGCAATATATCTTCAAAAACATGAACAAAATTTCAAAACAGGCTCATAGTACTGAAAACTATCCTATGAAGAATATATATTCAAAATTTGAGATCACATCGTTGAGAAATACAAACGCCTTAGAGAAAAAGATGAAAAGGGTACATTTCAAGAAAATCACACTTTAATTTTTATAATCCTTGTATACAATCTCTTGCCCGTAGAGGATAAGGCAGATGTTTCTAGATAGGAGAAGAGGTCAACGTGTCTCAAAATAACAAAAACCTGACTTTGATATTTTGATCATAAACCCTATTTTCAGGACCGACACACCATTTAAAGCTTTATGAAATTGTATCTTTCAAATCTAAATTCTAAAGCAACAGGGATTCTTTAATTCAATTAAATGTTTGGTTTTTCATTCATTGGAGAATTTCTTCCTCATGTAAATGATCTGTTTCAGTCAGGGTCATAAATATCTCAGTTTGTCTTCTGAATTGTCTGAGGTTAAAATCGTTTATCTTATAAGAGTTGTATTGTTTTTGTTGTATCCTTCCCAGCTGTTTTTGTTGTCGTTGTTTTTGCTGCTGATACGAGTTATAATGTATTGTAATGAATCTCTATAGTTTCTTAAAATTATTGAAACTACGTTTTAAATCCAGAGCTTCTTTCTTTCATATTTTATATGGCTCTCTAAACTATTTTGTCTTAAACTAAAAAGATATGTTGTCACTTAATTTGCGTGCTCAGACAAAATGTCATCTTCATAAAGTAATCATCTTTGGTAAGTGTGCCAGTAAAATCATTCCCTTTTAACCGGCGTCTCTGTTAGGGTATTCATTCATGCTTTCGAAAACTGCTTTTAAACCTACGACAACGGGAGTGGATTACTTCATTACTGGACTGCATATTACTTGGAGAGAAATTCTCAGACAAAATAGAATAAATTAGTATTTGACCAAATTATCTCTCTTGGACAAGTGGAAAACAAGCTGTGGACCATCGTGGAGTTCTTCAGCAGAGTTTATCCTCAGGATAAAGTCAGGAAACGACGAGGCAGAAAATGGATAAACCCTAACAATGGCAATAGATGATTTCGATAATAACTGTAATATTCAACGAGAGAGTTTATCCTTTAAGGTGAACCAAAAAGGTATAAAGTTATACTAACAGTGTAGGCTGTTTAGACAATCACAGGGCGTTTTTTTTTTTTTTCACAAAAGATGAAAATAATCTGTCTGGGCCGTATTGGTCAATATTAATAAAAAGCAGCTGGGATATTTGGCTTATGTCTTACATGTTTCCAAAGAACTATTCTTTTGTGATCGTAAATGCATTTTTGATGCCAAAATACGGAGTTTGTACATTTTGTGGCCTTTTGAGCATGACTAGAGTGTGAAAAATTGAAAAATTAGGTGAAATTTTAGTTCGATTTTTTGTAAGTGCACCTTTGAAACACTGTTTTAGACATATTTGGACAGTGTTTTGTATTCAAATACATTTTTGTATATCTGGGTTAGAAGAAAAATGCAATGTTTCTCTTACTGAATTTATTTCATAAAGCAAAATATTTGTGTCCCTCGAAGTGAGTTCCTCTCTGTAACGCGATCGAAAACTTACCTCAATCAATCCAAACCAGCTTTTTAAAAACCAACTCTTCTGTGTTTGGAGAGCCCTTTGCCTAAGAGAACAATGGCTGGAAGACCTAAGCAGTGTTTGCCCTGAAAGCTATCTTCATCTTGTTTTGAATTTGACGAAAGGTAAGCAAAAACCTTAAATTCCCCTCTGTTACACAAGAAATCATATAGAATACATATAGAAACCATATTTGGAAATTTCCCCATTGTAGTATCAAGGAAGACAATGGATTGTTTTGTGGTATGCTATCAAGTTTTGGAAAGACCCACGCAGTTTGAAGTAGAGCTGAAAAGCGTGCCTGATTTCCCTCTCTGTTACGGTCCTCTCTGTTACGTTTCATTTTGTAACAGAGAGAACATGCTTGTAACAGAGGGGAACTAATGATTTCACAGCGATGTTGCATTGCCAAAAATCATCAGTAAAATAATGTTAGCAGTGATAAGAAATAAAAACAAGGTAGAAAGTTAGGCCTACAGGCCGTAGGATCCTAAATCACCTAAAATATGACTAGAATTTACAGTTTATGTATTTAGTAATGTTGTGCTTTTGGAACGCTTCAAAGTTTGAGCCTGAAACCGCTGGTTCAATAGCGGCCACTGACTATATAAAGGGCCATTTAACATCGTAAACATTTTCAGAGAATACAAAGCAGAAACAAGTTCCAACACTGTTCACAATTGATGAATTTGTTTGAGCATAAAAGGACTTTGAGTTGATCAATGACCTTATTTGAACAGAGATTATGAGCTCCAGTACTGGAACCTTTTCATTGCTATTTAATTCACGAAACCATTAATTTCTTTTTTTTTTTTTTTTTGCAGACTTACAGGAAGAAGACATACACTTTGCATTTTTAAGAGAAACTGAAGAAAACTACGGGAAAGTCATCCTACTCACTCACTAGTTGCTGAGCTCTCAGATAGAGCACATAGATTGGTCAAGAAAAAGTGAAGGGACCGAAAAAGACAGAAAAGGTCAGCAAAACAAACAGCTGCAACAGAGAAAGCAACCCCTCAAAGACCAAATCAGAGTCCTGGACTGTCGAGGCAGAAGCTGCAGTCACTTTTAAAGAAAGAAGCCCAAAGAAAGAACTCTTCCTTAAAGTGCAACTTTTGAAGCTGAGAGTCAAACTTCAGGAAAGAAAAACAGATATGTACAAAAAAAACGTTGTGAAGGGATGATCAGTCATACTTTTTTGACATTTGTTTCTTTCTGAAGCATCATTTCATAATTTCAAACTCTTAATACGTGTCAAATTATGCTTGTAATTATAATCAAACCAAGAGATGCACAGTTTTAGTGTGCCAGTATTACATTTGACACTTCACTGAAGTTTGTACAACTTCTCTACCTGTTTGTAAAGGTATCTAATTATCTTTGTCAACTTTTGTTTCTCTTCCTTATTATGCAAATTACTTACAATGTCAGATATATTTTATTTAATACTGTTCATTTTCATCCTCCCTGTTTTCTCTCTATAACACACTGATTTTACTATGTAACAACAAGAGATTGTGATTTTATATCTTTGAGTTTTTTTCAGTGTATCATTTCATCATTTGAAACACTATTTAACAAATCCACCCAAAATTATGTTTATAATCAAACCAAGAATTATATTTATACCATTTTGGTGTCCTATTATTAAATTTGATACTTGACCAAAGTTTCTGTCACTTTTCCACCTGCCGTATTTGTAAAGGTGTCACTTCCTCTGTCAGCATTTTTTCTCCACATTATTGAAGTTACTCACATTATCTGACATTTTTTATTTGGACACTTCTTTCTTGTCTTCTCTGTTACATGTGATTTTCCTTTCCGTTACAATACGTTCCTCTCTGTTACATAAATGTCCTCTCTGTTACACATTCAAAATTGATTGATAAAAGATCAAATCCGGCTTGATGACTTTACATTCTTGGAGACACATTGCTTATACAAGAACTTATGCAATGTATTAGCTTTATTCAATAACTTTTGTAGTTTTTTGCATTTATAGAAAGAAAATGTGTATCTGAAAACTGAAAAAAAAATATCTAGCAGGGTTTTGGCCCTGCTCATTCCTTTTAAGAATTGTATATGAACTTTTTGACCTATCTGCAATTGTCTTCTAAGTTTAATTTTGACTTTAGACTTGATCCCATATCATTCGGAGATTTGTCGATTAATTGAGAAACTTTTTGAAAAACATAACAGAGGAGGGGAACGTTTTCTTTCATTTTTCAAGTTCAAGTCACTTAAAAACAAAACGAAACCTCATTAAGCTTTGCTGTCTTAGCAATGGGTAGTTCAAAGTGTTTTATATGTTCACTCCAATTTGTGTGCAATTTGGTTAAATATAAAATTTTCAAATTTGAGTTTTGCATTTTTTCACTTTCTGTGAAAATGGCACAACAGGCACTATAATTTTTTGTCAGCATTTGTCATAACTGTACTAATGTCAATACTGTCTTTATAATTATCATTGCTGTTTATAAGATATACCTCTAATCAATTAAAATAAAGACATGCTGTGTTTCAGATGGCTCAGTGATAAGTACACAAAGCTCTTCTCCTATAGACTAGCGGAGAACGTTATAAGTAAGTAGAGTAGAGCAGTCGGTCATAAGTGACAGACGTCACAGGAGTATGTTTGTTCACTAGTCTGTAGTTTGGCTTATGTAATAGTGCTCCCACAAGGATTCCATTCGTAATTTTAGATCCTTCTTATGCGGCAGTAGTTGTCGTTATCGTTGGTGATAGAACACAGTAAACTAGTTTTTACTGTTTCTATTGTTATATTTGTTTAAGTCATTGATATTGTTCTTGTTAACACTTGTTGTCGTTGTTGTTGTTGATATTGTTGTTGTTGTTGTTTTTGATATTGTCGTTGTTGTTGTTGTTGTTGTTGTTAATGATGATGATGACATTTTATATGTTTTCATTATTGCCCCGACGAAGAGCAAGCGGGCTCGAAAATTTGGCAAGTGTTATAAATTCATTTTATTAGCTCAATTCTAAATTTTTCATATTGTTTTTCAACTTTTTTGGTGTATTTGATTAGTTGCCGGTGGACAGTCGTCTTAATTTTAAGACATTTTTCGTAAAATAATGATGGAGATGATGATGATGATGTTCTTGATGATGATGATAATGATGAATAGCTGCCTAGGACAAAGATCGATAAAAAAGAGAGGGAAGTGCGAGATATCTTTGAAAGAGAGGGGTTAGGGGAGAGAGAGAGACAAAAAGAGAGAGCGAGAGACAGAGAGTAAAATAAAGGAAGTAAATTCTTTCATTTCAGGGATTGGCGCTGGTGTCTTTCAGCCTCCTATTTACTATGGGACTTTTCAAGAGTAAGTTTTCTAAACGACCACCCATGTACCCATTTGTTACCAAGGCAAAGGCCTAACGTCCAAAAACAGAATCAAAATGTCTGCGAGTGGAAAATGTACATGCATATTGGCCGATTAACTGGTCCTAGGCAAAACATATGCCCGGGACTAAGGGGATAGTGGTAGCTGAATGTAATAAATCTCAATAATTAAAATTTCAAACAAATATTAATTGTTATGAAATTGCACAAAGCATAGAGAACATGTTGGTTTTTATTTTATAGCACTCACTATTGTTTGAGGATTCAATTGGCTGACTTACTGAAATCAAAAGAAATCGGACACAATTTATTTGTTTCTTTTAGATAAAGACTTTTTTTGCTACAACTAATGTTATGCCACACTTACGTTCTATAAATGTCTTTCAACCTCCTGGTGGAGGTTATTTCGCATGCCACACTGTCTTCATATTTCTTTATTATGTTTTTCATTAGAGCTCCTATGGCATGAACCAAAATACTTTAGTCACTGTCAGCGATTGATTTTTTAAAAGAACTATTTCTAAAGATATCATTATAGACCAAAAAAAAAAAAAAAGACTTTTTTTCTCAAAAAATAAAATAAAATAAAATAAAATACAAACTCAGTTTTTTTTTCTCTTTCAACCCTATTCAAATAATTTTGGTACATTTACTTGCCAAAGCATCGTATCTTCGGAGCTAGAAAAAAAAAAAAGCAAAACAAAACAGAACAAAAATAACCTGATATCTTAGGAAACAAAGACAATACAACAGAAAAACTAAAACAAGTCATCGACGTCATAATGTTCTTGATCGAACTTAGCTCAAAATCACAAAACTGGGAATAGCAGACTGTGTAAACAACAGACGGTAAGTCTTATAACGTTCTCACCTTTTCATTGTTGGAAACTGTGGTCATTCTTTAGATGAAAACAATCACATAAGACATTACATAACGAGCACGACCATGGCTGGTTGAATCAGTTGAATCACTTTTTCCCCCCTTTCTTTATTCGGGCTGCATCACTGCCTGGCATGATGAGAACAACAGGGGTCCGCAAGTTTGCGAGGCGGTGCGTGGGGCGCACATGCCAACCGTTCGTCGCTCGCAGGCACAAGGGTGAGGTCTGTTCATTGTAGGCCTAGTTCATTATCCCGGTGGGTGGGTACACCGAGCGGCAGACACCCCCCCCCCCCGCCACCTCACACACACACACAATAGCGGGTCAGTCCAGTAGGCCTTTTGTCATCAAGAACTACATACTAAGTCGAGTGTGTGGTTCTTTTGCCTTTCGTTCATCATTGCTTCTGTGCAGCCACAATGATTGGCGAGAAACTACCCTTACTGGCAATTGGGGAACACGAAAATCCTCGATGTTTCAAAAATGTTCACACATTACCTGTCACATACAGATTTAACAAGAAAGCGTGGATAACAAACCAACTGTTTGAAGAATGGTTACGAACACTGGATCGCCAGTGTGTACTTCAAGGCCGGTCTCTTGCTGTAATTGTTGACAATTGCAGCGCTCATCCAAAGCTCACAAATCTGCGGGCCATCCAGATGTTTTTTTGTTTTTTTTTAACCACCTAACACAACATCACGCTTGCAACCTTGTGATCAAGGCATTATTAAAACCTTCAAGACATTCTATCGAAAACTGGTGCTTCGACGCTTTATTCGATCGTATGATGAAACAGGATGCATCAGTTGACACTTCAAGATGTCGCTTCTTGATGTGCTCACTATGGCAGCAGCATCGTGGAACGATGTTGGCGACAGTACTGTCATCAAATGTTTCCAACATGCTGGTTTTGTGAAGCAAAATGCATCACCAGAATCTACTGCAGACAACGCAAACGTTCTATATGTATTCAGTACGGATACACTTACATTTTCACACACACACACACACAAATATAAAAAAAAAACAAGAAACTCATTCTTTCTACACATTAAAGATCGACTACACCCTCAACAACAACATGGGAAAAAAAAGAAAAAAACGATATGACGTTTTTGTAGCTATCTATACCGCACATCTGACAGATTGGATGAGCAGGGGAGACAACTGTAGTATAAAAAACAATATGAGTTGCGCCCCTTTATCACATATGCTCCCCTCGCATTCAACTACACCTTGGATCCAACGAGAATAACCAGTTAGTCCCAACGACCTCGTTCCATCCGAGTTACGCTGTACAACCAGTGTTAAATTTTATTTGATATTGGAGCATTTACCAACACCCCCCCCCCCCCCCGCAGTTTTTAAAAAAAATTATACCCCCCCCCCCCGGAAAAAGAGGTTGTTTTGTATCAAAAATGTTTAAAGTTTTGATATGGCATTGATTCGTCCTTCTAATCAAGACTGTTTTGTTTGTTAATTCGAAAATTTGATTTTTTCATATTTTTCCAGGTAGTTTTCCTACCTAATTTTATATTTTTGACACGAGCGATTTCTGTGCACGGAGAGACAATGATGATTTAATAAGATGGGCGATGTGAATGTGTTTATTATCTATTGAGGCGAATATCATCACAATACTATTCTCACACTAGTGCAAAGTTTAGAACGGCTTTTAACCCTTTCAAGATAGCGTGTGACAGTGGGTGAGTGAGCGAGTTTGTGAGTTTGTTATACGTAACTGGTGTATGTTTATATGCTCATACACATCCTTGTGTTTTGAGATAACAAAACACACATACACACACACACACACACAAACTCATCTTAGGTGTGGAAAACACAGACGATTTCTTTCCTCTGGCTACGATAATCATAGGTGTCCGGTCATATTAGTGGATCGGAAGTAAAGAAAGATTTCTCATTCCTGCGCGTTTTCTATCGGTCTGTACAAGCAAGAAATCGAGCTTGTCAGTATAAACTCCTCCTAACAATGCACTCCTTGTCAATCTCTCGGCTAAGAGAGCTGGGTGCATAGGAGGTGAAATCCAACTGTAAACAACGATGCTTAGTGTAGGATTGGAATGCACAGTAAGTTATCCCATTTTTTTGTTCTCTGTCCTTTTTTATTTGTCAGTTATTTATGGCCAAAACGCTGCAAAGGAAGGACATTATGTAATTGTATTTCTTTTATTATGTTAATTATTCGCCCGTTTTTTCTGTGTTTCTTCAAGAACGTTTGTGCTCGGCATTGGAAATAATAGGACTGGTTAAAAATAATCTTAGTGAGTGAGTAAGTGAATAAGTTTGCGAGTGAATGAATGAGTGAGTTAGTAAGTGATAGAATGAGTGTGTGCATGAATGAATGAGTCAGTGAATTAGCGAGTGATTGAGCGAGTCAGAGAGTGAGTGAGTGAGTGAATGAGTGAGACAGTGAGTGAGTGAGTGAGTGAGTGAGTGAATGAGTGAATGAGTGAGTGAGCGAGCATGTGGATGAATGAGTTAGTGAGTGAATGAATAAAAGAGTTAGTGAGTGAATGAGTGAGTAAGTAAATGACAAAGTGAGTGCGTGAGTTACGGAGGCATCATCGGAAAGAAAAGTCTTTTCAGTCTATATGAAATCAAGGGACTATACCGGTCTCAATTTCTTTCAGCTCATTGAACTACGGAGGCATTGGACAAATCATCGGGCACGAAATCGTGCACGGCTTTGACATGGGACGTGAGTAACGTTGAGAATTTCTACAATCCTTTGAACGAAGATCTTTTTAACAACTTTGATGGTGGTGGAGTGGCGGAGGGAGGGGATGAAAGTGGACATTTTCCACGGTGAAAGTTATTTTCTGTTTTTTAAAAATCAATGCTCAGCTGGGATTTTAGCTAAATCATTCGGAGAATTGCAATAGCAATGGAATACATGATCATTTAATAGGATGGGCGATGTCAACCTGTGCATTGTCTATTGAGGCGAATGTTATAGCACATATTATTGTCACACTGGTGCAAAATTTAGAACGGCTTTTAACCCTTTCAAGATAGCAGGTGACAGTCGATGAGCGAGTGAGTTTGTGATGAGTAAGTGAGTGAGTGAGTGTGTGAGTGAATGAGCGAATGAATGAGTGAATGAGTAAATAAGTGAGTAAGTGAGCGAGTGAATAAATGAGAGAGAGAGTGTATAGGAGTGTGTGTGTGTGAGTGAGTGAGTGAGTGAATGAGTGTGAGTGAGTGAGTGACTAGTCAGTGAGTGAGTGATGAGAGGCAGTCAGTCATTCAGTCAGTAAGTGAATCAGTGAGTCAGGAAGATAATGAAGTGAGTAAGTGAGTGTGTGAGTCACTGAAATTTTCGGGTAAGATTTTGGGCTAGCAAATTTTAACTTTGTGTCATGTGATCACTGTTGTGTAAATAAGTTGTTAAATCTGCACAAGAACCAGTTGTTAAGAAGAAGGAGAGATGAGGAGAGAGGGAAACATCCTGGAGGTGATTTTTTTTTAATTGTTAAAGAAAGACTGTTTTAACTTTTTTTTCATCGGATGCGGCAGGTTGAAATCAGGGCAAAACAGGGAACAAAATCGACTTTGACGGATAATTGTTTTGGCAACGTTGAAAGGTTGGATTTTGATGTCTTTAAAACTGCCAAATTTGAAATCTATCTCCTCCGCCAAATTTCAGTGGAACGTACTGATAAGTAGCGAACACGCCGTTTGGCATAAAGCTAAAAGGTTGCGTACTTGCAGCTCTCCCTAGGCAAAACAATATTTTCTAGAAATCATTAAAAATACCACGTAGAGCGATAATTCAAATTTTACAGTGTTTTCATATCGAGCAGCTATTTTTCTCTAAAACTTACAAAGAGAATGGGCGTACATATGTACGGTTTTGTTGTTGTTGTTGTTGTTATTCTTGTTGTTGTTGTTGTTAGTCTTGTTGTAAAAATCATGTATGCCCAATTTGGTTAGAATCCATCAAGAAATAATCGTGACAAAAATCGATGTTGAGAATAGCGCGTTCAATCTTTTCAGGAAAAGAGAAATTGACATGGAGAGTGTTTCATTCAGCTTTGAGCCCCAGCACAGCCCTGTTTCACATACCAACATCTGAGTCTTTTGTTGCCTTTTTCTTGCTTTCTGGACATATTTTTTCCTCGGGATTTTGCTTCTTACTATATCCCCCACCCCCCACCCCCACCCCATTCCAACATCAATATAAAGGTTACCATACAGTTACTTCAGTAATCTTCTTTTGCCAATAACTATGTGACCCTCATATCTTTCTCTGTCAAAACCAAAGTATCTTGACCTTTACTATGGCAGATATCCACAACTGTACTCTGAAGTAGCAGAATCAAAAGAAGTTTGCTGTCTAGGGAACATGTATATTCATTGTAGAGCGCGCCGTGAAAGCTTACACTAATAATCTGCCTGATGGTAAATATTTTCCGCCTCAGTATGGTCATCCAATATCCATCGGTGGCATTGGGGCTCAAAAAATTGTTAGAGGAGGCCATAATAAAGTGTTTTATTGATTCTTTACCTTTATATAATCGAACAGTGGAGGCGTTTGACTCAAGAGGACAAAAACGTGAATGGTGGGAAGCCTCGGACAAGGCCAACTTTAGCCAAAAAATGGAATGTATAGTGGATCAGTACTCAAAGTTCCATATCGCTCACATCAACATGAGCGTAAGTATTCCTGATGGAGGTGACAAGAAACAGGAAGAGATGGATGAAGAATGTGGTGGATAGATGGATGGATGGATGATTGGATGGATGGATGGATAAATGGACGAATGAATGGATGAATGGATGGATTCATGGATGGAAGGGTGGACGGATGGATGGACGGATGGATGTATAGAAGAATGGATTCGCTGATGGATTTATGGATGGATGGATGGATGTATTCATGGATGGGTGGATGGCTTGAACAGATAGATAGATAGATAGATAGATAGATAGATAGATAGATAGATAGATAGATAGATAGATAGATAGATAGAT
>JBCEWB010000009.1:1347461-1359827 GCA_039654565.1 Peronia peronii | reverse complement strand
AGAGGTTTGGGAAAAAACCCAAGGTTTGACCGCTTGAACCCCCCCCCCCCCCCCCTGACCTTTCTGCCCCATTTGCTCAAAACAGCCTGGTGTACCTTGTGGACTGAACTGTCATGATGAGTCACATATATATATATATATCTATATTTAGTATCAAAGTGCTGTGTATCAAACACTCAGGTTTTTGCTATATTTTCTATTCTGTCACTTAGGACAAAGGCAATTCTTCACCCTTCCTCCCCTCATCTCATGGACATCCCAGCTTTAACCCAACCAAGTCAAGGGGCTCTGGATCGGTAAGTTAATACTCTTGATACCAAGCCTATGTGAAAAAAAATTCCAGTGTTTTTATTCATTCTACCAGCCTAAATATTTCACAAAGCTTTTGGCCATTTGGAACAGATATATCACACTTTAAAATTCTAGCTCTGACTTTCTGCATTTGTTATGAGATAACTGATCAGGACACTTTAATGTTGCTATGTAGTGTATGTTACTGTGAATTTTAAGATTTTTTGCGTAAATGAATCCACACGATAGTCATTTAGGTAAAACATTCCTTACTTTGGTAGAATATGAGGGCAGGGGATATATTTCTATGAAAAGCAGAGGAAGAATATTGCTGAGTTCATTTTTCATCATCTGATACACAAGTTATGAAGAAGTATAATCTTCTTCTCAGTTAGCCAATAATTCATACTTTTTTGATTTTTTTCTTTGTGTTTCAGACAAGCAAGGGCTCAGGATCTGTAAGTTGAATCACACCACTCTTGATTTTGAGACAGAAATTAGTAATTAGGAATTGCACACATCTGGCAGTAACTGAGACCTTATCCAGAGATCTTGCTTCTGTTAGAAGGATGCACAGTTTTAATTTTTAAAAAATGTTCTTTTGATACAAAGGGGTAGATATCAGTAGCTGTGCTCTTTTTTTCCTCATATTAATCTGCAGATGCTATTGGTTGTGTTCTTACAAGACCAGAAGTACATTCTTTTTTTTTTTTTTTTTTTTAAAGAAGATACTGTTATGGAATGGCGTACATTTAGAAGTGATGAAGGCATCTATGTGGTTGTTAGTTCCTGTGAATTATTTTGTTCAGTTCCTCTGATGTGATTTCAGGTATATTATGAATTTCCATGTCATTTTCAGTCTGATGGCCGAGTTCCAAAGCCACCTAAGCCCCCAGATAAGCCCCTTATGCCTTATATGCGCTACAGCAGAAAGGTAATAGGAAAGGTTTGTCCACTGATTTTTTTACTTCATTGCCATCTTTGTGTTTTTCATGTCAGTAGTAGTTGCATCCCCATAGGAAAATCAGTGCTACATGGGCAGGTGATGGGAATTTTTGAGCTTCCCATATTATTCCCCTGTATTCCGTTTTCTTGTGGTTTTGTTTTTCCTTCCTAATGAAGCAATTTCTTGAATGTGATCAAGAGTTTTTAATTGAGTTGTTCCAAGGACAAGATCCGTTCGCTGATTTGCGCTGATTTTCCTTTAGTAGACAGGAATGATATGCTTTTGATACTTGCAAGAATGAGCTGAATTCTTTGTGTCGAAAGATTATATTTTCCTAGCTTTCTTTTTTTCATGTGTGTATGTAATTTGCAAACTCTCAAATTGGAAATTAAAGTGCAATTTGCTCCCTTGTTGTTATCTGTGGCATATCATTTCAATTCATGTTCACATACAAAATAATACAAAAAAGAAAAAAAGAGAGTCTAAACAGAGAAGAACTTGTACATCTGTCTCAGTATTGTGGCTTGATGGTGCATGAATAGTAGAAGAGAGAATGCAGTGACAGAGAAGAGTGGACTTAGAATTCTAATGCTAGAAGTCCACTCCTACATAGAATCGGTGAAAATGGGCTTTCAAGTGGCAAGGTTTTAGTTTTAACCCCTTCCAGCAACCCTTTTTGTTTCAGTTCAAATAATGATTTGTAAATTAACAGTAACACTCTTTGTCATGCAGAAAGTTTCTTATTCTGTGTAACCTCCATTAATGTGTAAATTTATCATAATGTTAAATTTTGCACTCCTTTGTGGCATGAGAAGCACTTACGAGAAGAGAACAGGTGAATGAACTTTGATGAAAGTTGGATTTTCCAAGAATGTGGAGATTTCCGGCATTCTTCAGGGCAAAACATGAATTTGGGACTTTGCAACTCGCTGTGGATTCCCTTGAAATCTTTCAGTGTCTCAATTTCACTTTGCTGTCTATGTTAATTTTCTGTGTGTGTCCTTCACATACTGAATACTTCATCTGAGGATCAATTGAGGTGCTTGCTGCTGATTCTATACTTGTAGCTCTCATTGTTTATTATAAAAGTGTAGACCTGATTCTCATGTTACTCAGAATAAGTCACTTTCACACTCATTCACTTGCTTTCAATGGGACTAGCAGATAGATTAGATCGCCTGTTGAATGTTACATATTCTTGTATTCATATCAGCTTACCACTAACTTTCATATCTCAATCTAATTCCCTCTTATCCTTCATGGCCGCCTTCTGTTGCCCGCATTATCATTGTCTAAGCCAGTGAAAACTGTAATTGCACATATTTTCTATATTATGTGCAGTATTGTTCATGTGCTTAAAAATATACATATTTGCTTAATTACTAGAGCATAAAATTATTAAATGATTTTTGCAAAGACCTCTCCTTGGCCAACCTCTAATGCATCTGGAGATGATGGCTAAACTTCATTATGTACAAAATTTGTTGTGTATTATGTGTAAAAGATGAACATGTGAACTCAAGATGCAACTTTTTTGGATGGTAAATGATGTCAAAGTATGCCATCAACCATCAATATTTACTAGAGATTCTATAAAAAATATTTCATTTCATATGTGCAAATTATTATTACACAGATTTTCTTTTAGCGAGGAATACCTTTTTTTAAAAAAAGGAAATACGCAATAAAAAGCAAATAAAAAAAAAAATCAAAAATGGGGGCGATATGTATGCCAGCTGATAGCAGTACCATAACAGGGCATCTCAGAGCAAAAAAAAAAATTTTTTTGTTTTTTTGTTTTCAATTCTCCTAAGTCAGTATTTATTTATGAACTATTGTAATGATACTCAAACAACTTAGCGGATTTTGCATGATGCTTACAGTGATATTTGATTGGCGTCAGTTGTAATGTGAGCGTCCTCTAGCCATGTAATTTTTGTTACTGCCAACCATAGATGAAAGCTTTATGTAGCACCAACTGCAGACCTGCCTAACTTCTTGCATAATGAGGGATCCTACTGCATTTCAACCCAGCATCCTACCTGCTGGCACAAAGAATATGATTTCCCGCATTCTGGCGATTGTGGCAAATTTACAATAACTTTTTGTAATTTCACGCTATGTTCTACTTCCGAGTGTTGACCAAGTATTGTTTCCATGCCCAGTCAAAGGTGAAGTGCATTCTCCCCTGCATTGCTTTGAGCAGTGATCCTGCCTGCTGCTGTCATAAAGGCCTAGCCTGTGTCTGTCAGCTAACAGCACATGATATATTTCACACATTAGTGTTATGGTGTTACACCCCACATCCCGTCTAAGTGGCCACTTATGTGCACCCGTTAATTACAACCCCGTCATAGCTGGATCCGTGGTCTCTGTTAAGTGTTCCCCTCTGGACATTGATCAATCTTTAACCAGTTTCTACTGCTGATGTTTCTACCTGCACCCCGTCCCTTGTTTTATGCATCTTTTCAGGTACAGTGTGCATTGCTCACTGCAGTTATACAACTCCATGATTTTCCTCTTGCACATCCATCTTGTACAATTTTATCTGTTTGGATACCAACCACCTATGCATATTATCTCATTGATACCACAGACTGAAAATCTTGCATTGCCTGAAAACTCGCATCATGTGCGATCCTGCACTTTCTGCTTTGTATATTTTGGGGATGAAAAGACCTGAATCTCAATCATCAACTTGGTGTGAAATTTGACCATCTTTCACTGTCTTGTGAATATCCAGTCTTTGGTAGTAAATTAGATCAGCAAGATAACAAGTAACACAACAAAAGTTGAAAGCCCATCAGAAATGTATAAAGGACTATGGGAATGAAAAAAGTTTGTGTATTGTGTCTTCCAGATTTCTTGTGCATTGACAGAGATTCATAACAGAGAAGCTAGACATTGTTCACAATTTGATAATAGTGTAAAAAATATAAATAAATACATGTAGAGCTAAATGTGCAATGTCAATACAATAATCTTGACCTATAACTCGCAGCCAAAAAGCTCAATCTGCTGAGAAAATTTTTCTTTATAATTTACCTGCCTAAAAACCTGCTCCAAGATTACATATCTGCCTAAGAGCTAGGTGTCGGGCCAGGACATGTGAGTACTCATGGTTTAATTTTACTTGAGAGAAATGCAAAGTGCTAGGTGCTAGTAGAATGTGGAGGGAACAGGGATATTGCGGTTGGGTGGGGGGGGGGAATTTGTATGAATGCATAATGGGGCATAAGTGATCTAGCTGTAACCATTTGCTTGTTCATCAACACATAGACTGGGCCTATGATTGGCTCTGTGGATACAGAGGAATAAGTTTAGCTTCCTGACGGTGGTCAGCAGTTTTTCTGCTGAGGTGGATATAGTTTACTTTAAATACTTGAGTCACTTGTACGATTGCCTGTAAAGTAACATGGTCATATCATGTTTTCATTCAACAGTGATATGGTCATCAAGAAACTTGCACAATATTTGAAAAAGTTCGGACATTATTAATGAAATTATAAACCAAGAGAGGTCGAGAGTTGTTAGATCTAATTAAAACACCTACACACACAGCATAGGAAGCTGTCCTTACTTGCATTGACAAATCTTCAACAGTGATTATGAAACCTTTTATTTCAATCCTCTATTAGCTCTTAGGCAGAGACTCCTGTGCATCCATCAACTGTGAGATCGTAACTAAGTGCACACTTCTAGTTTGTTAATAAGTGAATGGTTTTATGTGAGAAATAGTCACTCATGAATGCGGTTTCCTTTTGGAGAATTTTATTGGTTCCCTCCTCCCTTATTTCCCTCCTGTTTGAGTTGGATATCCCTCTCTGGCTGTTAGAGTAGGCAGGTCTGCAACTAGGAAAAAAAAAAGAGTAAAGCTTTCCAATGGAAACATTGAAACTGTTACTTTCGGGTCAACCTCAGACTGTAGAGATCTGGTCTGAATTTTATATTCAGTCAAGCCGTGAAGTTTAGGCTTTCTACTTTCGCAAAAATTGATACCGGAGTTCGGACCATAAAGAGATTATCATTGTAAAAATAAAAGGAAAAGTAAAATATGTATGAAAATGTTATATAGGAAAATCGCATTTGATATAATTTTTGACCAGTCTCAAATTTTTGAAAAATTCCTGGTCTCAAATTCAAAAATAAAATTTTGCTATGCATTTTCACCAGATTTCATGGTAATTGCTCAAAAAAAAAAAGGTATATAGCATATTTTCTGACAAATACATGTATAACGTTGAGGGAAAACAATTCTTTTGAAAAGTTTTTGACTTCTTGTCCATTCAATATATCCCTGCCCTTACAAAGTGGACCCCCCTCTTCAATTATTGCATCACCTATTGCCCCTGTATCGACCTCTTCTCTGGTTTTCATCTAATGTTACTCATTGACCTCTTTCATGAGATGGGCTAGTTTGAGTTGCAGCACGGCCCAGGAGACCTTAGTTAGTCACATATCTTCCTGTCAAACCTGAGAATTTCCAAGTTTGTTATGGTGAATGGATTCCATTCAGACTGCAGAAAGAGAGCAAGTTCTATTCTTCGGGGACCGGATTTTCTCTTTTGAGACAGCATTGAAGCTCTTGCTTGTCGTCAATGTGGCAGGAGTTCATTTCCTCTTAAAGGCTTATCTGACGTGAATTGGTGATACATTGACTTCAGAGATAGATTGAGGATGTCACAGTCAAGATGTCATTGCTCTGCTTGGAATTCCGTCATGGTTTATTCATTAATGCTGCAGATGCAGAACAAGAAGAGCATTAGTCCTTGAGGCAAGTCATCTGTTGAAGGAATATACCGTATCTCATGGGAGTTGTCATTAGATGGGCAGAATTTTCATGGAGAAACAAAGTACTCAAACTCTTTCCTCTTTTCCCTTTCTTTTTTTTTTTTTTTAACTAAATTCTATTTTTTTGTTTTTAACTAAAACCCAATTGTAGCCTTACAGATGATTCTGTGTTTTATTAAATTGCAAACTAAATTGATACCTGCACAAATGAGCACATGAGATCTGCTACCAAGTTTCACATATATCAGAAATCTCATCTTTTGGCAGTTACTGGAATACAGGCATTTTTTATTTACCTTGTTGCCGTGTGAGAGGTGAATGATTTGCTTTTCCAGTTGGCATGGTCAGCATCTCAGAGGGTCAGCCAATGGCCATCCCTGGCATGGGGCTCCTGATAATGGTGGAGGAGATTTACTATCAAGTCTGTGGGCACCTTTTGCCCATAGCCAGCGACATAAGAAATATTGGTGCTCTACGGCTGCTTGTAGCAACCAGACTGAATAGGATCCCGGACGGCAAAAGGCTGCCAACCATTGAGTGACCACCATTCCAACATCTTACAATGAATATATCCATCTTTTTTAAATACCATTTTTATATTAAAAAAAGATAGAAACTTAAGAGAAAACAAAAACCCAAATAAAATTTTTCATCTATTTATTTTTTTTTTAAAATTACCTAACCGCTTAGCTCCCTCTATGAAAATTAGCAAAGCTTAGAATGTGTATCCAGATTTGAATAGTCACTTTCAAATTAAAAAAATGCAGGAATTCAAACAGATTTTTGAATTGGTTGAGTTTCCTTAAAGCAGAATAAGAGCATTCCTTATGTTTTTATGTTTTCATTTTCGGCAGAGAAATATCTGCTCTGTTTCAGGTGTCATATTACCTGAGATTTTGTTTTGTTTTTGTTCTATGCTCAAGAATGATGAGCAGCATCAAGTGTTCATGTATGCCAATGTTATTTACTTTGCCTATGAACTGGATTGTATTTTGTCTTTTTTTCCCCTGTTTACTGTTGACTCACCTTTCAGTCCTGGAAAAAATACCTCTCAAGAGGAAAAAGATGGTTTTTGTTGTTCAGAGAGTAAGCTTCCCCCAATAAAAATAAAATATAGAGGTACTACAATTGAGTAAATTTTTTGAACCTAGAATGTTTTCTGCTATAGTACTAAAATCAGACAAAAACATGTTGTGTTCGTCATATTATTTGTTCCATAACTGAGCGTGTCCTGTCATCCATAGGCATTAAAATTAAACTCTGTTTTGCAAACGTCAATATTGAAGATGTACTAAGAAAGAGGAAATTGATGCAAACATTTTTCAAAAGGCGAAAAAAATTCCACAAATTGAATTTTGATGGATGTGTTCCATAATTATTTTGCCTTCATTCCTGCTAGACATACCAGGCTGAGATTGTGTTTCAGAGTAAATTCATTATGCTTTCAGAACTTGAGAAATGGGGTAATGTCTTGATGATGATTGTCCTTATTTCAGATTTTTTTTTTTTTTTTTTTTTGTTCAATAGTCTAGTTATCCCTGCCTTTCTGTGATCTTGGGTTGTCTGTCTCTCAGCACTTGCTGTAGAAAGTGTTTGTTTCTCTCTTAACTTGACCATCTTTCACATTTTTTCTTTCTCCGAGCAGAGCTCACACTGTTCCTTTTCAGTTTGTTAAGTGTCTAGAGCACAGTAGTGGACATCAGTGATGAGTCAATGAAAAATAGCATGACTCTTATGATTCTTCCTGTGCCCTGTTGTCACAAACTATGTATGGATGGGCATTTTTTAGGGACATTTTAAGTGCAAAAGACACATATAGTTGTTGAGAATCTCCATAATATGGTAGCAGGGCAGCCCAAATTCTGACTAGTTACATTGATGCAGTTATTACATTGAATAAACAGCTCACAAATCATTTGTTATCCAGCTTGAGATGTTTGTCAAAATTGTAAGAATTAATAAAGCATTATTTTTATGTTGTAAACATACATATTGTTAGTATAGCCTATGTTTCTAATAGTTTAAGTTTTTATTTCTCTTGTGTCACAGGAGAGACAGAAAACTGTTTCCTCTTAATCAGCTTGGCATTATTGGAACCTGAAAAGAGAATACATCTGAGAAATTGTAGTTTTCAAGATGTATTCACTTTCTTGGTTCCAAGTATGCAGAGACCACCAGGAAATTAGCTTTTTTCTCTTCTCTGTTAAATTGAAAACTAGATTCCGCTGGATAGAAACGTTGCGCAATGACATATGATTTTTATTTTTGGTCAAATGTAATCCAAATGGAATCTTCTGCCAAAAGAAAAGAAAGAGACTTGATAGAAATGGAGCATGCCATTGCGTTTGTATGTGAAATTCTTGATGGAGACAAGTATCTTGAATGTGACCTATCAACTATTTGCTCATGGCTCATCTTTCTACTCTGTGTGCATTAAGTTGCTGTGCTGGCAGTGTGCTTTCAACTGATCAGCATTTCAGGAATATAATTGTGTAATTCAAAATGTCCTTGTCCACTCAGCAGTTTTGGCAAAATTAAGAATACAAATTCTGAGGGAAAAGTTTTTAGTGTTAGTTGGGTTTTTGATGAAGGTCTGCACTATAGAAAAGCATCTCAGTCAGTGAGATCAGATGTACATTTATCATCCCTGTGTTTTGTATGTGGCGCAGCTACTTGACATTTAAAACAGAAAGACCAATGAACAATGAATCGCACAGTGTCATTTCCAATCAGTGGGCAAACTTAACCAGTGTTTATTTAATTTTCTAAAACATTTTATATTACAAGCTTATTTTCTATGTATGCTTTTTTGGCTTACACTTTACTGAGTTATTTTAAGATCTCCCTTTTATTTATTGTTGTTGAGCAGCAGCCCAGTTTGATTACCCACATTTTCATTGTCAGTCATGACTTTCTTCTACAACACATATTTGCAATGTCCAGTCATGCCACTCAGAGGTCATTGTTGCTTTGGTCAGCTCATCACTCATCTCTCTGCTTGTGCTTGGTGTAAATCTGTTGCTTTCTGTGCACACAGATACTGGAATATTCAGTTTGCTATTGTAGGATTCTTTTGTTAACAGCAAATCTAAGGTGGTCAACCCACAATATGGCTGTGAAGAAGAAATTTCTTCCTTTTTTTAAAAAAAATTTTAAAAGCCTTTTTTTTAGCACTTTGTTTGCCAAGAAGGTTAATCAGTGGGTTGATGGCATGCATAGAAGTTTGCCATGAACATGTGTAACTTTGATGAAAGCCATTTTCATCAGGAATCATGGATAAGATGAGACCCTTAGTTTCTCCTTAGCTTTTAGAAACTCAAGGGGTGAGATTCAGATATTACATACATGTATTGAAATATCCCCCAAACCACTTTGGCAAGAAAAGTGTTAACCCAGTGGAAATTTTTAAGTGTTTAACTAAATGAATCTCTAACGGATCAGATATTGAAAGAAAAGTTATTGCTTCATCATGCACTGGAGATCAGGTTTTGCTATTAAAGTCATTTTTTTAACTGGAATTGTTTCACTCCTGGTATCATTAGTCACTTCGCATGAGGCCAGACAGCAACAGGATTTACCCTTGTCTATGTTTGTGTGCATTGTCATCTCATTTTCACCACTAGCTGACATTTGCTAGATATTCAAATATTTTGTGTATCTACACTTTATTAAAAAGAGTTGGGGGAGGGGGGGTATCCTTTTACTTTTGGTAAGAGACTACCAGTGATCCTATGGTAAAATCCATAATGTTGAGAGGTTGAAAAACAGCAAGGACAACTGTTTGTAGCTTGCATGCTGTTTGAAAAAAAAATTTAAAAATCACTGCCTGGATCAGTGAGGATTGGTTTTCACCAGCTTAATTACTTCCCTGTCTGAGACAGAAGTTGTTAAACATACCTAGATTATAAAGAAAAAAAATCTGTGCTGCACTTTTTGCTAAGACTTTACACCATGATAGAATCCGAATAATTCATTATATATGGAAATCTTTTTTATTTCCATTGTAATACTTTGGCCAAACTTTCTGTGATGAACATTTCAGATAAGCGGTGGAAAAGTAAATTTTTTCTTCTTCGCGAAGCTTGTTCAACAACTCTTTGTATCTGGGAAAGGGAACTAAGTAGGCTGCTGAAAAACAATTTCCATTGGGAAAATTCAATTTCACCGTGAAATACCTCACGGAAGAATTATTTTTTAAAACTAATCATGATCACTTATTTCTGTTTATAAGCATTTCAGTATAAGATTCAAGTTTTTAATTTTATGTTACATCATTATTTACAACCTATTCATGGGGCGGAAAAAAATGAAAAGGAAAGAATGCCCTAAAGCTTAACAATTTTTTAAAGGCAAGAATTTAATTTACCATTATGTTAGTGAAGTAGCAAAGGAAAGAATGCCCAACAGCACTGTATCAGCAGTGTATTCTTTCTGACATTTCATTGAGCTTGGTGGAAGATTGAGGATTTGGCTGGTTTTGTGCAGTTTTGTAACGCATTCATTAATTTAATTTTAACTGAAAAGTTTGGGAATGCATTTACAATGCAGAGGGGTTACTCACCTGTGCAAATGCAGGAATAGCTCCTGTATATGTGCAGTGTTATTGTGCTGATGTTTTGTGCAGGTATGGGAGCAAGTCAAGGCTCAGAACCCAGACCTCAAACTGTGGGAAATTGGCAAAATCATTGGCCAAATGTGGAGAGATCTTTCTGAACATGACAAGCAGGAATTTCAGGAGGAATATGAGATAGAAAAGGTCAGTGTACAAATTTTGTCCTTCATTTGGATTCTTGTGGAAGTTTTTTTTATTTACTCATTATTGCATTTGTTCATTAATATTTTTTTTATATGAAACATTAATCATGTGTTTCAGTAAGAAGTTAGATGGTCTTGAAGCCCTGACATTTCACATCTCTTTGAAAGAAAGCATTTTGAACATGGTCAGTTACAAGTTAATGTCTGTATTAGATTATCATTTGTATCTGAAGTAGTTGTACCTCAAACCTGCGGTAGTGTAGTGGCAGGTATAATATGAGTGTTTTTTTTCTTTTTAGTGATTTGTATAATTGACAACATTACTTTCTTTGTAAGAAGACCTAGCCCTGAATTAAAATGAGAATAACTGTCAGTGCAAATTTATTGCCGACAAGTAGAACAGTTGTCAGTGTGGTTTTTGTGACTTTTTACAGGCTCAGTACACAGAATCATTGAAGGCATACCACAATTCCCCTGCCTACCAAGCGTGGGTTGCTGCCAAAGGTCAGATATGCACAGTTTTCTTGTCAACCTTTTTGAAAATCCTTAAATACTTGTTGTATTGTGCAGATCATTTTTACTTTTGAAACTTTGAGGAAATGTGCTTAGTTTCATAAATTGAGATCTTCATCAAAAATTTATCGTATTGAGCTGCTCATGTGTTGCCATGAAATGACTGTTCCTTTGCAATTTTTTAGTCTTTGTATTTGGTTCATTCTTTGGATTCATTGACAGTGGAAGGCACCTTAAGTGCCAGGAAATTATTTTAATGAACTTGTTTTTAATCTAAAGAATAGTGAATAGATGTACCGATGAAAGGAATTGAGAGCAGTGTGGTAAATTTTTTTTAACGAATTTTAATTTTACTGTCTGTTCTTTATCTTCTTTCAAATAGAGCAAACTGGAAAAAGAATGTGTTCGAAGCATTCCTATGGCAGATCAGTTAGTGTTGAATTTGCTTTGTGTTAATAGCAACTGACAGTTATTATCTTTTTGCAGCGGAAAGAGAGGCTGTAGATGAAGATGAACCTGTGACTAGGCCAGAACGACCTCCACCATCAACCCAGAAACCGGTGTGTGAACTAGGTTTTCCTATTTTTGTTAATTGTGTAACATGGAATACTTCCGCTTGCTTTAGATAAGAAAAATAAATTGGAACTATTCCTAGGCATATAGTAGGAAACAGGGAATACTGTTATCAGGTCTCACTTGTGACTTCTTTAATAATGATGGTTTATTGTATTTTATACCATTGTAAAGTAACTTTTTTTATCATTGCTATTGCTGCTTATCATATGTCAAGTCGTTGCTGTACTCATTCTAAGGTCAGCAATGATTGTTTTTTGCATCTCTTTCAGGCCAGTAAAGGAGAGAGTTCAAGAATCAGCATTCTTCCTACAGAAGATGAAGAAGGTAGGCAGTTCTTTGCTTGTTATTTATTCTTTTTTTTTTTTTTTCTTCCCCAGTTATTATAATTTTTGTTCTAATGTAGCCTAGAATATCTGGGAATGGGGGGTGGGGGGGGGGGGGGGGGGGGGGGGGGGGGGGGGGGGGGGGGGGGGGGGGGGGGGGGGGGGGGGGGG
>JBCEWB010000009.1:1317028-1335086 GCA_039654565.1 Peronia peronii | reverse complement strand
AGGAAAGATAGAGCTATCACACACACTAAGTTACTATTTTGTTTTTCGAAAATAATTTTTTTCATTGGCATTGCTACGTTACTGATTATATTGCATGCGATAAATGAATGAATATCAAAAAATAAACAAATCTATGAATGGTTGGATGAAAGAGATGCAAACATCATTTGAAAGTTGAAGCGGTCCCGAAAACGCTTATTGTGTCACGTGTGAAGCCAGAGTCCATTATGGATCCAATGAGCAAAAGTCTCTTACTAGCCACTCTAAGAAAATTGATCACCGCAAAGTCAGAAAGGCCCTATCTAAAAGATGTCTCAATCCTTGCCAACTTCTTTAAGTGCCACAAGAGAAGCATGGGAACCTGCATTGAAGAAATGCCCCAGTAGTTAGATGTCATAGTCGCGCAGAAAAAGTTCAGTAAAAAAAAAAAATTGGCTCAGTTGGCACCTCTGTCTAACATTGTTGTCAGTATTGGTTTTATGTTCGAGCTAAGTTGGATTTTTAAATGAAATGAAATTATCTATTGTTTCAGACCCAATCATGATGAGATCCTTTTCAATAAAGACACAGGAATCCCAATGGACGTCACATGACAGAGATTACAAGTGCCCCAAGGGCGCTAAGCTTTTTCTATCTTTGTGGCAGTCTGGGAGAACTTTGATGACACCTGGTCATCTCGTGATGTGTCAGTCACCACAGCTGACACTTTGATGGGGACATCTCACTGCCATGGCAGCTGTCACCGTCACTTCTTGTCAAGTCTGAGCAGCAGATCTGTCACTACCAACTGCAGGATAGCCATGGGAGGCCCAGAAGCAGCAGAGGAGTAGCTATGTGTTCATATATCAGCTTCATCATCTCAAGTTTGCCTCACTTCACAAATCTGTTAACTTAAAGACAATCTAGCTTCTTGTAGCGACTACTTTTTCCTCTTTTTTTTTTTTTAAAAGAAAAATTTTCTTTTAATAGTGAAAATTGCATGTCATATTCTTTTGTATCATGATAACGAGAAAGAACTGAAATACTAACAAGGCAGCCTAGGAAAATGAAGGGAAATTGCTGTGACATAAACACATAAAACCATAGATGAACAAAAGCACCACTTGGTATAGACAGTGTGTGGGTCAGATCAAGATTTAAACATCAAAAGGGAAAATGCTGTGCTCAGGCTTGTGTCTCAGTTAAAACAGTGAGTATCATAGAATGTAAAAGAAATGAATACTTATTATTATGTTTTCAGAGGATAAAAGCAAAGAAGTAAATAGAAGTGTTCTTTCTCTTTGCTGCCTTCAGTAAGATCATAAGATATCAAATGAGCGATATGCGGCAGTCCTTGTGACAGAGTTCAGGATTAAATTTGTTTTGTACAGTTACTGAGGAATGAAAAACAGTGCCCCTTCCCCTTTGTCATCAAAGATAAAACTAAGATCTTGTACAGTTTCTTTTCAAATCAGTGATTTGCTAGTTCTATGTTAACTCTAACTACTATATGAATGTTGATTATAGATAATGTATTGTGAAATATTAATAGCTTAAATCATATATGGTCAACTATATTTCAGTTTTAAATTAGAGACAGTGGACTAAGTATTGACATAATGATATTTGGATATTAAGATTCCACAACTAGAAATAAATACCAAACAAAATCATCTTTAATTCAAATGCACTCATGGAAGATTCATTCAGAAGGGTGCTTAGGGCAGTACCCATGCGATAATAGCAGATTACTTTTTTTCTAATTGACACTGCAGGCTTGCGAGGTCCAAAGCAATGAATAGTTGTGATGGTAATTGAATGCTACAAAACTAGTGTGATTTTTTTAAAGGCTTGGGTATATAGTTTACGTCAGAAATTAGATTTTTCTCCGCACATTCCCATCTTTTATTGATCATCAGTGCTCAGTGGAAAGAAAATGATGTAGAACATGGTAGCACCATTGAAAGTCAATAAGTTCTTGCTGCGTTTGCTCATTTGTGACTCCTTATACCAAAATGTGGTTGAATTGAAAAGGCTGGGCAATGGTAGGGATATGAAATGGGACATCATGGAATGTTTTCTTCGGATTCTTTATTAACTGCCTGACTTTTGACTGATGAACTTTGCTGTAACATATATGAAATAGAGATGGTCAGATAATTGTTCAGGAAGATTAATTTAAATATCACTCTAAAAGTCTTTTGGGTCTTGTCAGCAACCATTAGAATCCCGATGAACTGTTTCATTTAGTGGTTCATTTACGATCAAGAAAAGGTTGCACATTTTGATCCAAGAGATTCAGGACTGCTGATCAGTAAATTGTCCTACATTATGGTGTGAGGAGTAACATGTATTTATTTTCATTTTTATGCTTTACTAGGCAATACAGAAAACATTCCTTGAGTTGCACTTTTCCTCCTCATCCTGTAGCAGCATTATTCTCTCAAACCATGGTGCTTGTCCATTATTTTGTTTGTTATCGAGATCTTCTTTCCTTGTCTTGAGTGTGAGCGTGGATTCCATAAACAGCCATGGTTTCCATAACATCAGATGAGGCCGGATTTATCTTCATGCATACAAAACGTAGAGGGGAATAATAATCAGCAGTCATGGGTAGCCAGTTTTCTGCTTTCTTTTTTTTTTTTTTTTAAATCCATCATGTATTAGAGTATAATCTGTTTGAAATGGGAGGTTGTGACTATCTTAATGCATGTCATTCTAGTTTTTATTTCTGCTGTTAATAGCCATAGCTAAGATATAATAGGGCTGTTATACATATACCAGTAACATTATTAGTGAAGCTCCCATTTTCTGTAAGATAGCAGAGAAATTTTGTGCCTCAGCATCTTTAGTTAAAAGAAAGAAAAATGTAAATTTAAAAGTGAATGTTGCATTTAGTTGGTGATTTTATTGCTTGAAGTAGTCGGGTTTTTTTTTTTCCTCACAGAAATTTTGTGCTGGTATTTGATATTTGCACTGCATCTTTTCATTAACAAATAACTCCAATAAACAGATTGTAAATGAGATTAAGTCTTGAATCATTGTAGATTAGTGGAGAAAGCTTGCACCAGGTTTTCATGATGTTGATGTTACTTACTATCTAAAAGAGCACTACAAAACAGTAATCACTCTATATAATGTTTGAAAATACAAGTGAACAGCTTTTTCTTCTTTTGAAAGGGGGAGGGGGGGTGTTATTATTTTTTGTAGTTTTTTTTTTTCTCTCCCCAATAATGTTATGGTTTTTCAGGGGCACCCAAAATTATTAACATTGTGTATATATCCTGCAGGCAAAAATGGTTGTGCACTACTAGACCACCTGTGATGTAGGTGTGAATGGGAAGCTAGCAATGTTTTTACTGAAAGATGGGGTGAAGTTGCGATATTTGTGTCCTGTGTGTTAATGGTCATCTGATCCCCACTCCCTACTCATAATATCGTCATCATCAGATATAGAGAAAGGAGTCATATGTTCAGAATGGCTTACTTTTCCTAGCAGGAAACTTTCCCCCTTGAACTAGGCAAGTTAGGGAAGATTTTTGTAGAAAATCATCTATTCAAAAGATTCTACTTTTGGTCTTGATGCATTTCTAGATATTATTTCATTAGGAATGCAATGCCTTCTGCTGCCCAGAAAATTGATAACAGGTAGAATCAATACAACAGTGCAATCAGTCAATAATGCCATTGATCCTTTCCTGCAGCATTGCCAGCATTTCAGAACACTGGCTTAGGAATGATACTATCAAGGTCTCTCAAGTAGTACCACGGGCAAACCTTATAGTTTCCTGTTCCGTGTACATTGTGTGACGGCCAGTGCAATCTGTTTTCCAGTACGGCTACATTTTAGATGTAGAGAATAAGAACTCCTGTAGAATTAGGTAGCAAACACTGGGAATTTCAGCAGCCCTGCAAGTTTTTTATTTCAGAGACTAGTGGATATGATTTGTGAAATATAAATACAGATACCTTTCCTAAGTGTAAGTTCTAGAACTTATAAAGAGATGTAACTTGTGCTTGTATAGTGGGCATCGACATCCTTGTGTGAATGAGGGTGGCCCTTAATTTCAGAGTACCACCCGAGAGCAGATTGCATGAAAGTCTTGTGTGTACACAGTGGAAGCCTGATAGCTTGATGTTGAACAATTTGTTAAACAGGACATGTAAAAAATGTAAATATGTTCAAAAACTCTTTGTGCGAGAACTCAAGGGATAGTCAGTGCTGCTAGTAAAAATAAGGTTGTGTTTGCTGTATTAAGAGCAGAATGGGCAAGGAAGACGGTCAGTTACTGGGAAAGCGTAGTCATTCCGAAGTGATATATTGTACATTGAAATCACTGTGCAACAATAATAACGTAAATTCTTTTCCGCAATTGTGAAATATAGAGAATTAAAAAATGTTTGTGGCACAAGCCATTTTATGAGTTATGCCATTATGATCCTATTGAATTAATACATAATTTTGTTGGTACATTTCTTCTGTAATGATAGTATCCGATTGTTCTCATGCTCAGGGGTGCCATCAGACATCAGTTGCATCTTAGTCTGACTTAGTCATTAGTATAGAGCAGTGATAATGAGCTCCTTAGGTTTACTTCTCACAGAAATGACAAGACGATCTCAAGATTTGCTTGTATGAACAACGTGCATTATATTAGTGTCAGGACTAACTGCATCTTCTTTGGTAGGGCCAATGTCCTGTGCTCACAACCACAGAATTCTTCCTCTGGACATGGCAGAGCTGTTTAACTCAGAACTAAGAAGGTTGCATTATTCTGTTGTGGTTGGTGGTCACAAGATGTGCATATAACTCAAATTTGTGTAAATGAAGTGACACATGGTGTGTGAAAAGGCATCATTTTTTTTTTTTTATCTGATGTTTTTGAGTGGAGACATGTATGCTCACTATGCATTTGGTGTCGTGGGTGATGGTCAGCTGCAAAGTGTATATGTTCTCTGTCCTAACCCTTATCATTTTTCCTCACTCTTTTCATCCACCTTGTAGAAGTCTTATTTTACTGGAGAAAGTTTGAGCCCAAGCAAATTGCAACCCACAGGGGAAAAAGTAAAAAAAATGTTAACATTTGCCCCAATATCTCACAGAATGAACTGCAAAAGTGTTCAATCAAAGCCCATCCATGAGGCCTTGTTGATCTTAGCAAATTGTCATACTGGGTTCGTTCATGTTGTTTCTCAATTACGGGCTGCGCTATGTTTGTTATTTAAAGTATATATATATATGCACTGTCACACAAGATGGTCCTCCTCGGTCGCGAATAACGTCCACACATTGCAGAGCTTTAGCACCTGTGATGTATTGTATATATTTATATTGAGTAGGGTCGTTGTGGGATACCATCATTTCTGTGTACAAAATAACTGTTGTAGAAACGTTAGGTGCCATGTTTAGAAAAGATACAGTTGGAATAATTCATGTAATGGCTCCTGAAATTATATACTGTTGTCATTTCTGATTTGGATTTTTTTTCTCTCTCATTAGAGTATGTATACCGGAAGAAAAGCTTTTCTTGTTGGCTCTAGCTCAGTAATTTTATGTTAAAGCAGTATGTGACTGTGAGTAGTGTGTGAAGTACTTTACATAATGACACTCCTTTTTTTTAATGGTATGAACTTCTTTTGTTTTGCTTTTGAGTTTCCAGATTTACGCACAATTAGCCAGAGGTTGGCTCCAGTGATTCAGCTTGAACTCGAGAGAATGGCCAAAGTTTCCAGCAATGGGTACAATGAATAGTGACATAGGATGTTTTTCTTTCAACTTTTGATCTTTGTTGTGGTTTCTTTGACCAGTCATGTGTCCATTGACAAAGGAGATTGAGGAATCAATCCCTGGCACATATGCAAATTTACCTGTTTTCTTTTTTTGTCATTTAAAAATTGTTTTTAGAGGTTTTTATTTCTTTCTGACTACTTGCTTGTTGTCTGATTTTTGTTTTATTTTCTTTCCCCCCCTTTTTTTTTTCCTCCTCAAAGTCTTCACTTTCATCAGAATTTGTGTCTGTGAAGTCTATCCGTGTTTTCTGAAGTTCATATCTGACTTGGCAGCAGCGAGAAATAAGGGGATAGATTTCACAACCGTTGCAAATGCTCAGTAGTTCCTTTGATTACATGTACGTATATGGTGGAGCCCTATAGGTCTTTTTTTTTTTTTTGTCACAGGAAAGATAATGGTTCGTCGACTGCAATATTGAACAAGCTATAGTCAGTATTGTTAGTGACTTTGCTGCACATTGATATCACTTCAATCTGAATACCATATCGTCATTCTCACTTATCAAGGGCTCATGTCAGTCGCAGATGTTTTTGGGAAAATGGACAGAAACCATTTTCTCCCAAGGAGGCTCACAATATACTGTAATGCATATATTGTGGCAGACATTGAACATTAAATGAAACAAAATACTGACTGTTGAATGAGGTTATTTCTGTACTGGTGGTCGTTACTAACAAAGCTCAAAACCTAACAAAATATGAGAGGATTGTGGAAAGGCAGTTGCATATATCTAGGCTTAAATCTTGGCCTCCTGGTTGATCATTAGAATAGTGAAATATCATAGGATATGCAATGTAATCATGCTGTCAAGTATCAAAAGGGAGATGAGCCCTATACTTAGATGTAAGAAATGCCGTAATTATTATTATTTGATGAATTGACTGAATTTGACATGACTACTCTGTATTTTTTTTAGTTTTCTTAATGTTCATTTTTTTGTTTTTGTTTTTTTTTTTAAAGTAGCATGTAACTTTTTTTACTAGGAATTCACCATGTAGACTTGTGTTGATTTTAAGATGTCACTCTAGAAAAATATGGTACTTGGTACTGGTACCTGAGTAGTCGTTTATTTTCTCCCAAAATGAGCATGTTAGCACTATTAACTGAGATGAAAAACAATGACCAGGTCAGACAGATCAGGGCCGAATAGGACTAGATTTTCTTCTTCAGACCAACTATTGAACTTCAAAACTTGGTTAATGAAAAAGGAGGGCTTGAAGTCTGTCTTGGTTTTCTCTGATCTGATCAAGCATTTTTTTTTTTTTTACATGGTGAGTGAAATCTATTGTGACTGCTTTGGCTTATGCTCCAGGCCTGTAAAAACAGTAACATTTTAACCAACAGAAAAGAAGGGTGATAGTTTTCCTAAATTTCAATGACATTTTGTTTCTGCCCAGAGTACGGCCCCTCTTAAACCAAACCGTTAGTCTTCTTTGGACTTGTACACACGTGTGTTGGAGAGCCATTTTACTGTACACAGACTTGGGAATCACAGAAGGAAATACTTGGCAGTTATTATTTTTCAAAAGTTTTTTTCCCCTTGGTTCTGCACCTGGTATCAGTGTTCTTCATCTTGTAGGGGTAAAGTAATTTGTCTTACAGAATACTCTTGGCCAAACAAGAGAGGAGCTGCCTTTGTTTTTTTCTTCATTCATTTTCTCCTTCATTCCTAGACCAAGGTGTATCTGTTTTGGCATTTTAACATGTAAACCTGTTTTGGCCCAAAGTATGCAGTTGGCCGTTTACAAGAAATGTATGAAATGTGAATAAATCTGTTGCTTGGGAATGATATGATATCTGATACTTGGATGCATGCATGTTATGAAAATGTAAATTCATTACAATTTTTACTGTGATAAAATATTAAAAAAACAAATACAAAACGGGTGTTTATGTGCATCCTCTTTCACAAATTAAATTTGTAATAAAAGTTAACCTTTTTTGTTTGTCTTGGTCTCTTTGTTGTACTACGTGTCTCATTTCAGTATAGTCCTTGATAAAAAAAGTTTGGAATATCGCATGAGCCATAAGAACTGGGAACAACTTTTGTGTAATTTTGTTTCTTGTTTAGGTGTCTTTTCTGCACACATGTATGTAAAGATGTCAATCTTCGTCTTCCCCAGCCCTTAAAAATACACTTGCTTTCAATATTTATTCTATTATACTGGATCTTTAGCGAAAAAATTTGTGAAGCACCCAGTTTAACACCAGCCAACATTTCCATTTCAACCATTCAACATACAAAATAAATTCACACTGCTAAAAAACTTATTGAAGTTCAATCAACTCGTCACTTTTGTTGTAGGCATCAGATACAAGCAGTAATCACCATATTATTATGTGAGGCAATCGTGCAGGCTTTCATTACAAAACTGTTCATTCATTTAAACCTTTTCATGCAGATCTGACAAAATTTGGAAAACATGGACACACTTATACCCTAAGTAATACATCCTATGATGACAATGGATTGGTATTTTCAGTTTCATGTAACAAAATTTAATTTCCAGACACTGGAGTTTTGACATGTGACAATCATACACTATAAATGTAGGAAGAATTCACTCACTCATGTATCAATCACTGTCGGCTATCAAAACAGTACACAAGACAAGTTTTCATTCTCTCCTCAATCACTGGCCACCAAAAAAAAAAATAATAATAGTAAATCAAAGAAAGTACATATAATTACAAAGTCGAAAATAGAAATAAATAAAAAAAATCAATACCTATAGCAGAGATCCTTCACAGAAAACTGAGGGTTAAAAATTTAACATAAATTATATGTGTACATGTAATAACATTAGGATGGCTAATGGCACTTAATATGTGTACATGTATAATGAAGAAGAGAATGACAGACAAGAACAGAGATTCTGAGAGATGCTACAGAATTTGGACATAAGGAAATTTTGCATGGACTTATTCGCATTCTTCTTGTGATCAAGTGGTGGTGATTAATGCTCCAAATCATTTATCAAACGTGAGTGGTCACGTGATTGAAACGCCCGGTTCCTTTGTTTACACTGTGGAACATACTGTGTCGTGAACAATTCATACAATATGGGTTGCAATTACGCAACTTGTTGAGTATAACAAGTGTCGGACAGGGTAAGAGTACAGACTGATTATTAATTTTCCATGTACCTCCATTGAAAAGACCATCTGTCCCTTTGCTCACAATGCAGTTTCAGCTACCATGTGGCCGGGTCTATCACCAGTGGAGCTTCCGTCCATTGGCAAATGCTCAGGCACCACATATCCAAATTCATTTATGGCAGCCAATGTTATGGCCTTCAGGGTTTTTCTTCCTCACATAAACTCTCCATGCAATTTGAAACTACTATATGTATTAATAATCCCCATTACAAAACACAGTGTATGATTTCATTACAATTTTATTTTTATGCAGATTCAAATTCACTGCATTTTCTGAAATATTACAATTTTACTATTATTTTATGCACAGAAATTAAATCACATCAAAATCACAGTGCCTGTTTGTGTTTTTTCTTCATAATTCTATTTCTATCAAGTACAATATTTCAGTTGCCATACTTAAGCAAAGGGAGTAAACAATTCATACTTCACTCTAGGAGAGAACCCCACTTAAACCGAAGAATCCAGTTTTATGGACTATCATCAAATCACAAACCAAACAAAAAATAACATTTGTTGATAAAACTGGCTATCAGTAATGGAATCATTAACCCACTTCTCCAAAATATAGTAGAACAATTCATGAAAAGGTCATTTGGGTGCTCTATTCCACGTTCTCTTTGTAAGTACAAGAGATATCTATGCGAATTCCTTAAAAGTGTATTTTTTTATTTTTGTTTGTTGTTTGTTTGGGTTTTTTTTTCTGTACTAAATAACATTATCAAATCAACCTTCACAGCGTTGATCCAGAACGCCAGAAAGGTCTTTAAAGTTTAAGAAATCAGAGCAATAAAACAATGACCAATTTCAGAACAAATCAACAAGATACATGTACATGTAGCAACAAAAATTGGCCGGAAGAGGTAATCAGTGTGAATGCCCAATTTTTTTATATTTGGCACCGAGATAACTGTCATATCTTACAGTTTTCTAATTCAAATCAACAAATGGATATTTATTCCCAATCACGCATACAAACATTCCCGCACACTATCTGGTCAGGACATAGACGCACACTTTGCAACAATTGTTTGCTGTAACAACCTTCAAGACAAATCAATTACAAACTGCAATGTATGTATTACATGTACTTCAATTAAAAAGATATGTCGGTAGTCATGTTTGAAACAACTATGGTTTTTAAAAAAAGAGGGGGGGGGGGGGGAAAGACAGTTGGGAATAAGTGTGGAATGGCATAAAATAAAATGGAGAAAATAAACTTACTACGAAATTTTTTGGCGGAGAGGGTAATGGACAAGTCTGACCTGATAAAATTTGATCATACAGGAATTTGCTTGTCCCTAGCGATATTAACAGTATGAAGATGTTGGTCACTTACCTCTGTGCCATATAATACACTGAGTAAAACTATAAAATTATCTTTGTGTCTACATAAAACTACTTTGTAAAAAAGGCATCTTTGCTTATCATTCTCTTGCTACACTGAGGAAAGAAAGTGGAGTTTACTTCATTATATATTGTGCAATTTAATGAAGTGAGTCCCATATCAAAGAGGCTTCATTGAGAAACTTGTATCTTACTGGCCACAGGACTTACAACTGAAGTGGGAGAGTTTCAGTTGAAAGATTTCTTTCACCAAAGAAATTACAAGCACAACATACATTTCTTTCTTTTTTCACATTGGCACCAGTAACTGTGTACATGAAAAATTTGGGATCTGACTATTTCCCCTCCTCATTCGACATACGTTTTTCCCTGTGGATGTTCTACATTATGAAAATGTTCGAACCTCTACACCACAAGGTGCAAAATAGAGTATGATTATAATTATGTTTGGTTTAACATAAAAACTAAAACTGGCTTGTCTAAGACCTTATCTTGTCACAATGAAGAAAAAAAGTGGCATTTTTTTCATTGTGCTTTATGATTAAACAATGCTGATGATCTCTGTTTGCACGATAGTTATGAAGATGTGTTTTTTTTTATCACAGAGGTAAAGAGTGGTTTAATGGCAGAATAACTTAAATAAGCATGACGTTTGTCGGCAAGAAGTTAGAAAGTGACCTAAGGCAAAGAGTTATATGAAATGGATGTTTAAATTATAAATAAAAAAACAAATTCTACTTTATGCTCAAGAGAGGTTTCAATCACTTCAGAAACATTAGCCATTTGCAAGTCAATCCACACTATCCACTCTTCAGTTATTTATGTATCTGCCTCAGGTTACATACTATTTAAATCAACTCCACAGATGCTAATGGCAAATGTGACAGCTTTGGAACAGACCGAAAAATACAGGAAAATATTACTGGGACCAAATATAGTCGCTGCCAGTGTAAAACATTTTTGAATATCAATACTCCTGGGATAAATTCCTCAATAACATAGTTTTCTCCAGAGTGACACTAAAATACTTTAAAAAAACAATAAATTTTGTTTCGAATATACCACAGATCAACTTCAATATCGAGAATTCTATAAGTCTATGAGATAAAATCAAATTACACTTTCTGAATAATTAATCCGATATTACCAATATTTAGGATAAAGTGTATCGTAGTTACAGTCTCTTCCATATCCACAGTAGTGGTAAAATTTCTAACTGTGTTCATAGCTGTTAAACTTTCACTTTACTCCCCATCCCTAACATCCACACTTCAGAGGTATAATATATAGAGATCTGTGCCTGACTGATGGCTTGATGTGCAGACATTCACATAAATAAAAAGTGCTATAAATACAACTGCTGACTTCAGTATCATGAATGTGTTGCTGATTTCACTAAGGATCCTGAGTAAGCATATTTAGAAAAAGCTGAACAGTATTGATGAGGATAACTACAGGTAAAAGATTTTGATGCAAATCAGAAAGCTGAATAAGAAACTTGAAAGTGAGCACATGATGCTCTCTTAAATTTTGACTTCACCTAACAAGGAGACATATACCACATATACTTGCAGAGGCCAATTGTTTGTTCATTAGCCACTGATACAACTTTCAGCCACCTTAGGGCGGCTATCTCTGGGATCATTATGTCATAAGGCTATCATACAGGCAATTTCAGGCAATGTTCTGTTCTTTGGGAGTCTCTTGCTAAGATAATACACACTAGTCCTGTCAAGTAAAACTATTGCAACAACTCAAGATGAAATGAAGTCTCTAGAAAAAAAAGTACAAATGAAAGAGTTTATCTTGAAAAGATACTTTTTTTTTCATGAGGTCATTTGCTATTCCAGTTACTCCAATATTACATTCATGCTGTTCAGATGCTTGCACCTTACATTTTGACTGCGAATCTCTCACTGTTTTTTTTTTTCTTTGACCCTTCTCAACCTTGACTCAGAATGTGTCAATTGTGACCTCAGTACTTCTCATTCTTGGGGCTTCAAATGTTCTCATTTCGGCTGTCCAATCAAAGAGACTACTGATAAGACTGGACACTGGCCAGGTGTCGAGAGTATACAGTTTGTAAACAAAAATGGTGGAGTCATGAAACCAAGAAGCAAAAGACAGTGGTCTGCAAGCATTGACTGCACAAATTCAAGAACCATGGCAAGACATTTTTTTTCATTTTCCCAAAGATCCAGAAAGGTGAGTTAGAACACAAATTGATCTAGATCTTGAATACAAAAATTAGTCAGACAAGTGGGCGCAGCATGCATTTTTTAATGACGCTAAGAGAAGTGTGTACATCCTAGGAGGGGGCGTGATGTGAAGAAGAGAGTGATTGGTCTTATTTGTATAGTGTCTCTGGTGCAATTCCTCACGTTAGAGCAAAGACAAAATTAAACACAACAGAGACATTTGGAGAGAAGAATGAAATACCTGAGATGATCACATCTAATAATAAACTCTCTTATCATACAGAAAATCTGTTCTACACAACAAAGAAAATCTGCACCCCTGAGATTGATATTAAAGCCATGAAGAAAATTCTTGGATCAATTATCCAAACATCGCAGTCAACAAAGGAAGCTTTTTTCTTACTGTTCCCATTCACTTTTTCAACACTCTACTCTCCACTTTTTCTATCTGAAAATAAAGGAACAACACACACTCAAAAATATTCATTGAAATACATCCTGATGTATTGATGTTCTACTCACAAAACTGTCTCTTGCATTCGTCTTTTCACAAAATCAACAGGCATTTATTAACTTATATTGTATCACATATAGGTTAGAGGCTTTATAGCTTTTTAGCATTTATCAACTGAGAAAAACAACTACATGTTGCGTGTCATACAGAAAAAACAAGACATACCATCATATGCTTGGCCAAGGCATTTAAGTCGCCATCATGTGCTTTCACCAGTTGTGTCAATATTTGCTTTGATATCCTGATAAAACTATTGATAAGAACCTGAGTGCTGCCTATTAATTAATCACTTCTTTTGTAAAACAAGCCTGTGCTGGTATGCAATATGCTTTATACTGGCTGCATTTTATTTTGTCACAATGTTGCATCCAAACTATGATCTCATTCAGACTATTCAATTCTTCCGAATCTCACTTTCCATACTATTTATAATTATATTAGCTTCTCAAGCAACTTGTCAAACATGCATGCCCTGTACTAAAAATGACATAATCTTCATGTGTCACAAACTCTTTGACATAAAACGCAAAAAATTATACGCATATGGTCATTCACACACACATACAATTAGCTCTCTCTCAGAAATCAAAATTAAACCTCAAAAATGTTCCTTTAAAATTTTGTCTCCGGCAATCCAACTCCATGAGATGTCACCACATTTTCTCACCACACTAACATTGTATTCTCAAACACAATACTGTCATTATTTTCACAGAAAATTATGACCAGACTTTTGTCTTTTAACTCTTTCACTGCCAGAAATCCCAAATGCCAATCCTGTTGGTTCCGCTGTTATGAAATTAATGACCCTCATTAACTTTAAAAAATCAAATGTTCATATTGATATGGATAACAAGTTACAGAAAATGGATGTGCAGGTCTGAAATGATTTATTAGAATGCTGGCAGTTAAATGGGTAACTTGTGTTTACTACTACTAGATGAACTTAATACATGTACTTGTGCAAAATAAAATAATACAACAACAACAAAAAACAAACAAAAAAATACAATAGACACACACAGAACCAAAAAAAAAAAAGAGAGGGGGGGGGGGGGGCGAAATAAGGCAGAAAAAAGAAGTCCCTTGCTAGTGACACACGAACACAGTAAGAAATCCATGGAACATTCACTAGAGAAAGCCTTTCTATGTCTGCCTCTTTGCTAGTTTTACTCTTGTCATGTAAAAATTCATATTCACTTGACTGTTTTGGAACATGACAAATTTGTCCCTCAGTTTGGTCATCAATCAAAGTAAAAGCCAATTTGAGTTTCAATTACAAAAATAAAAAAAAAAACAGATATTTTAAAAAAAATTTTTTAAAATCACAATTAAATTTGCAAAACTAACATAAACGAATGAAGTAAAAGTCATCCTGCTTTGGATTTCTCCTTACACTAAATTTAATAACTGAAACTAATACATCAGCCTCATTTAACGTATCACGTTTAAAAAAATGAACCAAATTGTTTGTTGCTGAAATAGACTTGTAAACAAAATACGACAAGAAACTTAACTCTGTATCCATCAGGCGTTGCAGGTAAACTCTGTATTCATTAGGCACAGGTAAACTCTGTATTCATTAGGCATTGCAGGAAAAGTAAGGAGCACATCATTTTCAGACTAGCCTGCTAAAAAATAAAAGAGACCAAAAAAAATATATATTGAATAGGTGTCACTGCATTAACAAAAAAAAAAACAGTTCTATTTAGAACCGCATGATATATCTCCAAGACTAAGAGAATTCTAACAGAAACTAATAAAAAAAAATTTTAAAAATTAACTTATGAAACATTCCAACATGTTGTGCCCTTGTTGACAATAAAGGAATATTATCTTATCTCATTAGGACAATAATGGTATATGTAATGTTTCATTTCATCTTATTTTCTCATATCCCATTGAAAACAATATCTCTCACAATTGCTCTCCTCCTCAACTAATCTTTCAATCCAGGCAAAATCTTCTCAATGAAATTATGAGGGAGAAAAATCATACTTCAAACAGCTATGACACCACAATCTCCTACATGAAGTCCTATCAAAATCTGAAATCCACACTTTAGCCAAACACCTCAAATCCTGTGACATGCACTAATGACTGCACAGTCACAAAAAAAACCTGCTATTACTAACACACCTCCGTCCTGCCAAAAAAATTCACAAACTGCACAATGGATTCTCTTAACATAAGCATTATCTGGAAGCTCTAATCTGGACTGCTCCTATATATGTATTTAATTGCTTGTTACAGAAAGCCTGATGCATACATGATGAACAAAATGACTACATGAATAGACAATGTTACGGCTTCTCCTGCACCACAGATATCTTAAGACAAGAGAAATCTGTTCCTAAACACAGAGAGAATTAAGATAAATGTACATGTTTATCTCATCAACGTTAATCTTGATGATTTTTCAGAAAAAGAAACTAACAATCAAATCATGTCATGAACTTATGGAAAGCATATATCTTATTTTATATGGATTTAATGCTTGTCTGGCCAAGATTCACGTTCACCATTTTAATAGAAGAAGAAACTTAACAGAGCGGATTGCTGGATTTGCTTATGTAAAATAAAACTTTTATCTCAGGAGAGCTCTGTATGGCATGTCTTATCACACCATCTCACAATATGAGCAAAAGACAACAAAAACACAAAATCCTCAGCAAAAGTTGATTATATGCTAGAGCACCATAATATTTTTCTGCATATAAAACACCTGCCATGCAACAACAGCAACATTTCAAAAACAGTAAAAAAACTAAAACAGTGTATCACGTTCCAAACCAACTATGCTTCTTACACCAATCATCTCTTGAGCAAACTTTAAAAAAATACCACCACACATTATACACTCGATCTGGTTCTAAAGTCAACAGCTCTCAAAGAAAATATCACACAGCCACAAACTGAGAGATACAGAAAAAAAATCTTTACTAAAAAAACAATTAAAGCCTCCCTAAGCTTCATATCCTATCCAAAACCTCACTCAAACACTTCTATACAAAACTGATTTGTTCAAATTACTATTCAACCACACATATAAAAGTTGATGTATAAATAAAGATCATGGCTCTTTCTGTTTTTCAAAAAAATGGGAAATCACTTAATCTTGCATCACTCATCTAAAAAAAAGTAATATAACTCCTAGACATGAAAGATTCATTCCTAGACATGAAAGATTCATTTCATGTTCTTATGAAAAAAAAAAAAATGTGAAGAATTCAGCATCAACAGAATGGATGACAGTCACAATTGGGGCAGTGTTGAGCTGACTAAGCACCTAACGCTTCCTCTCTAGTAATATATTAGCCATTCGCATCAGGGCTAATTGAGCGTCAGATACGGTTAAGCTCTGCATAATTTTGACTGCCTCCTTGCTATGTTGTGCTGCCATCAGTTTGGTTTGTTCAACTCCATTGCTCTAAAAGGAAAAGAAAACAATGAAAAAAATAAATAAATAAACAAACAAAATTAAGTAAATAAAATCAATAACAAAAATCTAAATAATAAACTGAATAATATTAGATAGAAATTATGCAGGAAAAAGAGATGCTCTTATTCAAAAGAAAAACGATTGACATAAATCTCTCTCTCTTTCTCTCTTTTTTTTTTAAATTTCAAATAAGCGGGGCGAAAAAAAAAAAAAAAGGTGTTTGATAATGTAAAAAGAATGACTTTAAATATTTTGGATTTTCCTTTTCCTTTTTTTTCATTTTCATTTTGTGAGAGGAAAAAATTATCCCAAAAATGACAAAGAAAAAAAAATTTTGAGACCCCTCACAAAAACTTACGATATGGCCACAACCTAAAATTAACTGGAAAAAAGATCATATGATCGTTGATAACAAACAAAACAAACAGCACAAATAAATTGAAAGGCAAGCTGAAAGACTACTTCACAAGGCTGAAAAAAAAAAAAAAAATACAGTTAATATCAGTCAGTGGCTCTTGTATGTTAATTTATGAGATAAATGTTCTGAAGGCACAAAGAAACCTTTTTATACTAGATGAAACATGCCTTACCTTTGCTACTAAATCACGAGCTGTTTCCACATCGCCTTCCTCTGAAAACCTTCGCATGATCATGGGATGCAATTCAGGATACTAGAAGAGATAAATGATTGCATACATGACAAACATGCAAAACATGACATTCCCATTTCTCTGCTGGTCAACCATTATCGTTGCACTTGAGCCAGTAAATCCCCCCTTTTATTATATCGTGGTGAGTCGTGTACTTTTCAGTATGCCAGGTATAAAGTAAACCTTCCATTGCTTAACTCACTGACGACATTTCCTGCAACATATATGGGACGGTCTGGCAGTCAATTGAGACGTTTCCCGTGGTCACAAGACACTGGGAAAGACCATCTTCTAAACAGTAATTTTCAGGGTTTCTTTTTTTCCTCCCAATCTGAATTTTTTTCTCACATCAACCTCTGTACATTCAAATCTACCTATAAGTTCTGAAAACACAAAAACATGTGATCTTCAACTTCTGTATGATGGATTTCTCTTCAAGCATTGAAATGTGAATCAAAAGGCAAGAGATGCGAACGATGAAAAGAAGGGACAGGGATGACCAGAGAGAGAGAGAAAAACTGACCTGCTGGGCTGCAAACAGAACTGGAGCTGTGGCCAATCCTAGCCGGAGATCAGCGGCTGTGGGTTTGCCCATCACTTTCTCACTGGAGGTAAAGTCCAGCAGGTCGTCTATCAGCTGTCAGGGGCAGAGAGTTAAAAAAAAAAAATGTCCAAGAATTAATTTCAAACTTTTGTTTCATAATCTGAGAAATAGTCTAGGTACATAACTTTTTGCATTCATTCTGTGTAAAGAGGGAACAAAAAAAAAAAAAACAACTGATCTCTTTCAATGCCAATTTTTCATTTCAGTATTACTGACGGTATGGCCTAACTGAAGGATTCGCTTCTTCTTGGGCCCTTTATGACAGATGCAGACCTGCCTTCCCTCATAACAACGGAGGAGGGATATCTGACTCAAAAAGGAGGGAAAATCAGGGAAAAGAAGGGAAATTTACCGACCCATAGTTCCTACCTAGA
>JBCEWB010000009.1:1260681-1280168 GCA_039654565.1 Peronia peronii | reverse complement strand
CGAGTCCAGAACACAAGACAAAAAAAAAGAAGAAGAAAAGAAGAAGAAGCAGGAGAAGAAGAAGAAGAAGAAGAAGAAGAAAAGAAAAAGAAGGAGAAGAAGAAGAAGAAGAAAAGAAGAAGAAGAAGAAGAAGAAGAAAAGAAGAAGAAGAAGAAGAAGAGAAGGAGAAGAGGAAGAAGAGGAAGAAGAAGAAGAGGGAGAAGAAGAAAAGAAGGAGAAGAAGAAGAAGAAGAAAAAGAAGGAGAAGAAGAAGAAGAAAAAAAGAAGAAGAAAAGAAGAAGAAGCAGAAGAAGAAGAAGAAGAAGAAGAAAAGAAAAAGAAGGTAAAGAAGAAGAAGAAGAAAAGAAGAAGAAGAAGAAGAAGAAAAGAAGAAGAAGAAGAAGAAGAAGAGGGAGAAGAAGAAAAGAAGGAGAAGAACAAGAAAAAGAAGGAGAAGAAGAAGAAGAAAAGAAGAAGAAGAAAAGAAGAAGAAGGAGAAGAAGAAGAAGAAAAGAAGAAGAAGGAGAAGAAGAAGAAGAAAAGAAGAAGAAGAAGAAAATGAAGAAAAAAGGCAAAAACAAAACAACACATCAAATATCCAGCAGAAGTGGGTGTAAATGGGGGAGGGAGGCTGGGTGAAGCTGACATTACATGACAAAATATTTACATCCAGCACAAGCGACATCAGAGTACCCGGAAGATTCCCCGGTGTGTATGTGACGCCCGGAGTCAAAGACCGTGGTTGGTTGGAAGGACAGAAAGAGTGAGAGACCGGGGAAGCTGAGAAAGAGGTTGAAAAAGGGAACGGGCGAGGAAGGAATGAGAGGGAGGCAATGGAGAAGGAAGTGCAATGATCATCCCTGTCTCGCTCCTAGTCCGCTGCTATCCACCGTCAATGGGAGGAAAAATCAATGAGGCTAATGGCTGACCTTTGACCTTCCCCAAAAGGCCAACTGGCATATCCTAAGGGTGACATCACCGCTGCCTAGCTAGTCATGTGTGCCCGCCACCCCAACCTGCCTTCAGAATGCGCTGCATGATGTGTGGTGCGAGACTCGTGTGTGTCAGTGCGTGTGTGTCTATGTGTGTGTGTCAGTGTGTGTGAGTGTCACTGAGTATGTGTGCTTAGTCTGTGTATGTCAAGTTTGTTTTAATGTTTCTCAATAACACTGACTTACAATAAATGGGCTCCAAGTGAGTATCCATGAGTATGAGTGTGTGTGAATGTATGTGAATATGTAGGAGTGTCACTGTGTATGTATGATCTGTTCATGGATGTCAATATTTGGAAATATCACTGAGTGCCTCCGGGCGAAAATGTATGATCATGTGTATGTCTATTATTATAGTAAAACGTGTGTCAATATTTGCAGGCGTCATCGCAAATGTGTGCGTCTTTCGCCTCTGTAGAGTTCTACCATATCTCTACGAGTTCGTTCTGTGTGTCATAGTATTTGAACACACTTGGTGTAGCACACCTCACGCTCTTTTGAATATGTATGTGCGTGTACGTCATCAGTTTCTGTGAGCTCCACTGTTTTTGGTTGTCGTTTTTTTCCCCCGACTGCCGAGTCACTCATCACACACAAGACAATGGCCATCTGTCATAATTGTTTTACCCACGAAACGACAATACCGGAACAATATCAAGTATCGCAAGACAGCAATTTCTTTTTGTTTTGTTTTGGTGTTATTCCGACACAGGCTGCATTTACTGTGTGAGGCACACCGGTTAGAGCAATAAACAAAGCAAATAAATGGGTCATTTCAGGTTGAGTGTGGGAGGCATATCCTGATCATCCGAAGCAATATGGATGAAATTTGAAATAAATCATGATAAAAAGTAACACAGTAATATTGATACCCATTTTATTACCCCGCGGGAGAAATGAAAAGTATAATCTGATCATTCTATGTTCTTCATAATTAAAATGGCTCTTTGTTTCTTTGATTCCGTCTTTCTTTCCCTGATTATTTCTCCTTTTTTTTCTTTCTTTTATTCTTTCTTTTCCTCATTCTCTCTTCCTTTCCTTATATATTTTCTTCCCTTTCTAACTGCCATCTCTCAATATGTGACTGCAAAGGTCACATGCTTCTCTCCGACAGTTTCCATGTCCTTCTACAAATGTCACATTCCTCAGCAATTGCCCTATTATTCTTTCCAAACCCAAAGATTTCATGATTCGTAAACACAAAATCCGCACACGTCTGCATTTTTCTCCTCTTTATGCCTACAAGTCCACATTTCCTTTCCATTTATGTCTCCTGCTTTATGTTTTTTGCCTGAATGTCTACACCCCTTCCCGCTTTTTCCCATTTATTCACGGACGTTTCTTTTTTTTTTTTTCCATTTAAGCCTGGATGTCTATATTTATTTTTATTATTTTCTCCCATTTATTCTTGTATGTCTAAATTTTTGTTCCCATGTTTGTCTGGATGTCTACATTTTTTTTTTTTTTTTTGCCTAGATGTCTACATTTCTAGACATTCTGGTCATTTGTGCCTGGATGTCTACTTTTTATCCCCCCATTTATGCTGGGATATCTCTCCCTGTCAAAAAATAAATCCAAATTTCTTTTTCTCCACAAATTACTAATCAAACAAAGGGAAGAAAAGAAGATAGATGAGATTGGGGAGAAAAAGGATGAGGACAAGGAAATGTCTGACACTGTCCAGTTAAAGAGAAAAGGACAAGAGAAAATGGGGGCCAAAAACAATGAAGATGTCGAGAAGGTGGGCGGAAAGGAGAACACAAGAACAGGGTGGAGGAAGGAGGAAAGCTAGGAGGAGAGGCGGAATGGTCTAGGCCTATGATCTAAGGCTCACACTAAAAAATCTTTTCTTTTTTTTTTTTCTGAGGCCTTTCAATCCTGAGATAGTAGGACTATCTCGGCTTTAAGTAGCTGCCTGATTTAGTGACAATTTTTGCGGGTAGAAATTTGGAATTTGGAAATTTTGCCCGGACAGCGGCACGCAGCCCATTCTTTCATAGATTTTGAACTGCCAAGGGTTCTTTAACATGCGTAACGTACACACGGGATCTCCGAAATCTATTCGCCCTTATCCTAGAAGGCTAGACGTTGAGCTTCCCTACCCTGAGGACGCCAGGGGACCGTTGGATCACTGAAAAAATGCGGGGTTTCGATCTTCGTGTCCTTCCATCCCCCTGTGCAGGACCCGCGAGTCGATCCCCGCCTGTTTTCTCCTTGAGCAGACGCCAAACCACAGAGCCACTGCGCCTCCCCCCCCCCCCCACCCCCGGGCTCGCACTCAACGGTATGCTCTACATGTTATATGGAAGTCATAATATCATTTGTACGTTATATCAACAGTAAACGCCATTATCACAACCACGTATAAAACGTGCTGAGCAAAATAACTTATTAAGAGTTAAATGGCACATGATATGATTAGCGTGTCAAACAACGGAGTTCTACGTTCACGAGGGCTTTGACACCTGCATCAGCATGACATCAGGCACACAACAAACAGCACCTGTGCTGGATCACAAACACATCGCATCACAAACACTCAACCTCGTGTGTTCCCCACCTGCGCACCAACGACCCTCTCTCTGCCTATCTCGCTTTCTCTGGCACCTATCTCAAACATCTACGATCGCTGTCTCCTCGGCTGTATTTATTTGTTTAAATTTCTCGGCCAGATACGAGTGGCCAAACGTTGTGAGTCCGGCAGTTTTCGAGTTTTTGTGTACTGCACACTTCCTAGAATTTGTTTATCAACTTTCCAATCCTCTATAAAAGTTGCATCATTTCTGCACTACAATCAGTTTTTTTTTGGGGGGGGGGGGCATTTGGTGTAAGAAAGAAAGGAAAACAACAACAAGAACAAGAGCAAAGAAACAAAAATAAAAAATATATATATCTGTACCCTGTATATAAATTTGCTCAAGCTTTATGTCAACATTTCCCAAACCACTCTATGCCACAAACCTCAGGAATTCTCAAATCAAATTTCACAACCCCTGCTAAATCAATATCACTTTTGCAACATAAAAAACAACAACAACAATAACAAAACAACAAACAAATAAACAAAAACAAAAAAAACAAAACAAAAAAATAAGCACACAAAAAAAATAAACAACACAAACAAAATCTTCACCCCATTTGTAGCAAAGAGCTGCTTCAATGGTTCCAAACCACATCTGTCATAAAATTCTTAGAAGTTTTTAGATAAGATCTCATACTTCCTAAATTAAAATACACGTATCACATTTGGAAACAAATACACATGCATGGGATCATGTATACACATAGAGCTGACAATTTTAAAAATAAAAAATACATTGACAAAAGTTTTTGTTTTGTTTTGTTTTTTTTTCAGAAATATAAACAACCAAAAAGAAAAATAATAAACATTTAAAAAAGCTGTCTCTCTCATACTCTCTCAAATGTCCTTTTGGATCTGTACACCCATTAGGCATAGGCTGGGAACCTTGCTTTCGTTCCTTGCTCAGAACAGTGCATGTCTTTGCAAGGCGAGTTGCAATGAGGAGATAAAACTTATTTTGATTGCCCTAGTTAGCGCCTACTTTTGCAGCTCACTTCTCTGAGCCAGCTGTGAGAAACGTGCAAGGAGCAAGCTGAGACATATTGATAGAAGTCAAGGTGTATCGTTTTACACGAGTTTGCTATCTAAATATGCCAGGCAAAAACGTGGGGCGCACTGGTTGACACAGGGGAGACAATTCCATTGGCGTGTTAATAAAACTACTCGAACGGAACTGACTCAAGTGTGGAGATATTATTTTTGTTGCCGTAGCATGCCCATGTCAATAACAACAGCAACAAATAATACTCCCAACAGCAGACAATGTTGAGATATATTATTATTATCGTATAAATGATGCCGGTCAGGGCATTGGGGCATACGCTCTCTCTACATTAATGTTCCTAAAAAAGTATGCTTATCTCGGGTTTAAGTGCTCGCCCAGTGTGGTCAGATTTGTTGGATACAAATTTGGAATTTCCAAGTTTTCTCCGGACGGCGGCGCCTCCGCTTACTCTTCATCTGTTTTTCAAATGCCAAGCGTTTTCTAGTAATGTGCGTACCTAATGTACACCCAGGACCTCCCGAATATATTCACCCTTATATCCGAGGAGGGTAGATGTCCGGCTTCCCCGCCCAGGAAGCCAGCTGAGTCACTGAAAAAAAAAAAAAAGAAGAAAAAAAAAGCGTGTTCTAAATCTTTCCCATCTTCCAGAACGATTCGAATCTGCGACGTTTTCGCCTAAAACGGATGGCTAGCCCCTCGGCCATGGCATGCTCCCTCCACATCCTGGTTCTGTCTGAGCTACATACGTTTTGTTATCGTTGTCACCGATATTGTTACTGATGTTTACTTTTATTCGTGTGTCTGTTTTCCCACTTTCAAACACATCTGTCTTGTTGCCGTTGTTGCTGTTAACTGCTAGGTTCTGTTTGTTTCTAGTCCCTTTTTTCATTCCAGAAATACAGCAGCCCAACTCGCTCTAATAGTGAGTTTTCACTCTGATTTCTAAGATTATTAATGGCAGTTCATCTTATAGTGGAGACTCTTTTTTTTTCTTTTTTTTTTAAACCACACAAGCTTCATTAAATTTTCTTTGACCCCGTTGTATCTATTGACAAATGAATTTAAGGGCTAAATATCTCACGTATCTCCACAAAAGTTAAAAGAACTTCTTTCAACACCAGAAGAAAGTACGACTGATGAATTCATTGAATGGCACATTGCAGGCTCATTATCTTGCCCCCTGTGCCCCGTTTTCATGATGTATTTAACTTTCCACCTGATTTCTAAGCGCCAAGGGTTCGTCAATGTGCGTCACCGTACACATGGGACCTCCGAACTGTATTTGCCCTTATCCGAGGCTACACGTTGGACTTCCTGTCCAAGAAGCCAAAAGACCGTTAAGTCACTGAAAAAAAAATAGCGGACCGGTTCTAATCTTTCCCATCATCCGACATGATTCGAACCTGCAAACGCTTTTCACATTGTCAACAAGAGGCAAACGCCTAATCCCTCGACCAGGGTGCTTCTCTCCCCCCCCCCCCCCTCTCCTCCTCCTCCTCCTCCTCTGTTCTAAATTGATACTAACATTATAATGTACTTAGTACATGTATCGTGACCGCGACAAACAACCATAAAAGGTCTGAGCAGGGACGGACGCGGAGCGGGAAAGGAAAGTGAGTGACGGTTTCTATTATTCAGATGGTTTGATAGCACTGCAAAAAAGCCGCAAGATACGGATGTAATGAATAAAAATGAGCACTTACAAGCGAGGAAGAAAAAAAAAATTAATGTAGAGAACACAGAACAAAAACTAAATAAATAAAAGGGGGCACACAACTCGGAATGAGCAGCCAAGTCTTCAGAAATGAAGTTGTAAAATTACAGGCTCACAATGAAGCAGAAAGCAAATCTGAAGTAATTGGACACACGTTTACTCAATATACTCCAAGCGAACAAACGATCACAAAGGGTGGGTGAGGATAGGCAGCGGAGAGGGGCGGACATGAATAGTCTGGACTGAAAAAGCTAGCGGGAAACAACTATAACCTGTAAGAGCAACAGGCAACAACCATGAAAACCATACATTAAAAGGCGAGATGAAAGGTAGTTAGGGACATGAGTCCTAAAGAATGTCAAAGAGAAAGAAAAAATGGGGAGGAGGAATAGGGATTGAGAAGGGGGGGGGGGGAGGGGGGGTACGGTATAGACTTTAGGTTTTTCGATCTCCTGCAGGTGGTTATCTTATGAGGAGGGGCGTTGGGGGTTGGGGTAGGTTTGGGAATAAATATTATTATATATATATATATATGTCTAGGCTACTATTCGAAGGAATAATAGATCAGTGATATGCATAGAAGAAAGCAAGAAGGCAACTGTATCATGAAAACACTGATATAACAGGAGAAAGTACTATAACTATAAGAATGAAGGGGGGGGGGGAACAAAATGTGTAGATAAAATACCATGATGCCAACCTATCGCTGGCAATTAACACAATCTCCTGCACTGCAACGGCTCACACTTGAGTCAGGCCAATGGTCTCAGATCAATATCTTCTTCTTCCAGCGACTCGGGATCGTGAGAGCCCGGAGATAAAGACACACTTGCACAGACAATATACGCACATACACATGGGCCAATATAAAGAAACGGACCCATGGTCTAAGATCCAACTCTGGCCCGTGAGTGCTGGGAAATAAACACACATTTGCACCCATACACTATATACATACAATACACACACAAACTCAAGCATGCCCCCCCCCCTCCCACATACACACACGCGCGCACCAATATAAAGAAACGGACCGATGGTCTGGAATCCAATTTTGGCAGCGTAACGCTGCAAGATAGACAGACAGACATGCATACAAAAGCACATACACGTAGTATATGCGATCTGATACAAAGAAACGGCCCGATGATCTATGGTCTTACTATGCTGGTGAGCACTGCGAAATAAACAAACACTCGCACCCACATACAGCCACACACAGAATCAGATACTCACACATATCAGAACACAGAGAACGATCGAGGACCACAGGGAACAGCGGATCTCATGTTCCCAGACCGAGGAAACCCAATCCCGTCTACGATGGCTTCTTTTATCACACAAAGACTTGGGATGCGGTCTGCTTCCTTCACAACTCACAATGACCTGCACAGACTTGGGTAAGTCATGATGGAGAGATACAAACTGTCGCACCAACAACATTCACATCACTTTCCTCTCCCTACGACTGGATAAGATAACAAATGAAGAGGCAGGCGCACTTTGCTGTTTCGAAGTCCCAAGCTTTACCTTACACAGTGCAATGTCCTTTGTTCTGCAATATACTTTAACGTTCCTGAAGCCCATGTTTTTCCTTACTGATAGACAACGATCTTCAACCCAAAATCGTCTGTGACACCAACGCCACTTGTTCCAACAAGAAATATGTAAGATAAGAAAGATAATAATGTACGATTCAAGATAAGATTAAAACAAAATAAGATAAGATAATGGGGTATTTACTATCAATATGTTGTTTCGTAGCAGTACAGGACCATACTTTATAATGGAGAAAGACAAGGTATTTCTCTTCATATTTTTTGTTACTGTTTTGTTTTTCGCATATACCGACGATAATTCACGACGGGTTCTTGGTCGATCAGCGTCTGTTGCTGGTGTTTTAAGCGATATCAACACTTAAGCTACAATGCCTCTTTCATCGTTTATTTTTATTATTTATAGTAAATATTATGATAGTGAGGCAACTGACTGGAAAACAGAGACTCAGATTGAACTGTAATACCTGCCTGGCTGAATATAAATCATGTTTTCATCCAAATGATGACCACTGGACATTACTGGAACTTGTAGTTTTGAAAGCAAACCACGCTTACAAAAGGTCATCAAAAAGAAGAGGACATGGAGAAAGAGCATCAAAACAACCAAGATGTTCACATCAAGCTCAACAGAAAATAAATTAAAACATATAATTGCTTCTGCTGTCCGTATCTGAGGCTGGATAATTTGGAACTACGTGTATATGATTTACCCGATATACCTTTGAAGAGAGCGAGTGTAAGAAGAGAGAAAGGGAGAGAGGAGTGGTAGAGAGAGTGCAGCCAACAGAAAAGCTTGACAGAACTGCCAGTTTATTAATACATGTCGCCTGTTCTGTGTGATACACTAGATCTATGTACGACCGCCCAGTTCAAGAGTGAATCGAAGCATGCCTGTCTTCCTGTCGGTCTGTTTATCCCCCCCCCCCTCTCTCTCTCTCTCTTTCCCTCTCTCGCTATCTCTCTTGTTCTGCCTTTTCTCCCTACTTCTCCTCCTGCCCAGCTTTATATAATCTGTAACTCTGGAGCATGAACACCGTCGAATGGCCTCAAAAACACAACAAACAAAAAGAAACAAAACCGCATCACTGGTAATATTCACAGGGAATGCCTTTGATTGAGCCTGTCAGAACTGGGTCATTTTGCGAGTGCGTTTGTACTCGATGACCCCGCCAACTACAGATACAGCAGTGAGAGCGTTGATATTGTTCAGGGTGTTTCCCCGCTCCAGATGTGAGGAAAGGACGACTAAGAAATATATGGGTTGGCTATTCTTATACCCATGTGGGGAATGATCATGTGGGAAGACAAGAATGTTTTGGTTTTTTTTTTTTTTTTTTTTTTTAATTCTATTTTTTTTTCACCTTTTTTTTTAAAATAATTTTCAAATGCGGTGACGAAAGATCACGTAAATTTGCACTTAAAGACATAAGTAATGTTAGCAGTTTGGAAGGGAAATACTCCCGAGAATCAATTTGAAACGAGTGGCCTATTCCAATCCAATTAGATTAATTCTGTTCATATTCCATGAACGTTCAACCATGTTTCCTACAATTACTTATATTGTCCCAGGCACATAAACACACAGATGAGTTAATTATTGACCGCTGCAAAGAAGTACTTCTATGTCCATCGCTTAGTGTTTTTATTTTTATTTTTTATTATTATTATTTTGTTTAAATTGTTCTTATTCGCAGTTTTAAAACTGCCATATTTTTGGAGGGATGATAAACAAGGGTAATGACAGAAAAGGGAAACTATATCCGAAAAAAAAATCAAGATCTCAAGAGTTTACTTTTCAATTAATATCATATATTATTATATAGTGCACAGCTCTGTAAGACCACCTTGAGCTCACACATTATGGTATCTGTAACCAGAATCAACTCTCAATCTAATCCTACTGAGATGGCTACTGCATAGCCAGTGGATTGGATAATAAATAAACTAGATCTACATGGCTATGACATTACTTACCAGGCATAATACAATACACTGGGTGCAGAGATCCATGGCACATGGACGAGGGGGGAGGCATTTCAGTGTGAGCGGATCAATTTATTCTCAAATTGGTCAGTTGGTTGGTTAGTTGGTTAGTTGGTTAGTTGGTTGGTTGGTTGGTTGGTTGGTTGGTTGGTTGGTTGATTGGTTGGTTGGTTGGTTCGCTGGCTGGCTGGCCAGCTGGTTAGTTTGGTTGGTTGGTTGGTTTGGTTTGGTTTGGTTACTTGTACTATAGATTATTTGGTTGGTCGGCTGGTTAACTAGTTGGTTGGTTGATGGATTGGTTGAATGACTGGCTGCTAGTCTGAAGTGGTTGGCTGATTGCATATGGATGATTTTTTCATTCTTCTCTCTGTCATCTTGGCACTTGTCGCCCCAGATTTAAACTGTCCTAATTACAATATAAAACTGTTGTAGTTAGGACAATTTAATTCTGGGGCGACAATTTGTCTTGTCCACTAATCATAATTACATTTTAAAAAATTAAATGTTCATCTCTAGTAAGAGTTAATAAATCAGAATATTGCACCAGTAAATGCTGCTATCTAAATATTAAAAAATACTCAGGATAACAAATATTTTTCTGTTACTCATATTACATCTGGCATCAGCTACTCATATTTCGAAAAGAAATTTCGTGATTTCCTATAATGTTACACCAAAATTAATACTGCACTATCAAGTCAAACATCTATGTTCTGCAACAGTTTCCTAAATTCAATAAACATTATAATATCATTCTGATTATAAATATATTGCTTACATTCTGACACAATTATTGGGGATTTTCCACAAAATCTCATTATGACTGAAATAAGGACAATCATTCTTTCTACCTCTGAAATAATTTCTTTCCTGAAAAAAAAAATTAACCTACAACTGTGGACAGATAATTACCCAGGCAGCCAAACAAAAATTGTTAAATGATTAATGAACTTTGAAATGTACTATATTTTGACCCACAACCACACAGTGATGTGTATAAAGCTTCAAGATCATAGCGCCACTTGAACCACTAGAATATAATTATACAGTATTATTAAACTTCCACTGATAATGTTGTACTTTGCATGTATTTTTATTCATAAAAATATCAGGAATGCAGAACAACAAATCTCAATTTTATACTGATTTCCTGAAGACAGAAAATGTATACTACATATATTATGAGTACATCCTGAGCTTGTTTACATGGAAAAGAATCCTGTCCCTCCATGTATGGGACCACCTGAAATGTGAGAAAACTTCTAGGAAGAATTATTTTTTAAAACTATGAAATGTAATATATTATCCTCATCCCACCCCTAATCTCTTTTAAAGGCAACTAAATAAACAACTGAAACTTCAAATAAAAATGAAAAATATAAAATATTGAAAACATAAACTCACCACCACACTAAGACAATCTGGTAAGGATATTTACAAAAAAAAGAAAAATAAGAAAAAAACAATCTTTCATCTTAAGGAGGATGTGGTGGAGAGAGGGGGAGGGAGGGTTCACCCATTTGTTTCATGTCCTTACACAGTCCTTGTTTGTTACCTTTATTTTTATAATTCAGAGTTTGGGTCAATGATGACAGCTATGCAAAAAAATGAAAGTTATCATTAATGATGATAAAAATGATAAATCCCATGAAAATTCCAAATTCTTGTTGTCTTCTTCTCATTGCTAAATTTCTTATCTACAACCCTGTCAAGGCCCCTTGTAGTATTATCATAATAAGATACCAATCTCATTATAATATTCAATCACTGTATGAGAAAGTGAGAGAGAGGAGGATAGAAAGTGAGAGGGGGCCAAATTCTTGACATGGTACCAGTATTCCAACAAAGAAAATCCCAAATGAGAAGGGGGAGGGATGGTGCTGAGGAGAGACTTCCAAATATAGAAACTGGTCAACGCAGAAAGAAAATCCATTGGCCAAGTCTTAAAAAAAAAAAAAGCGAGTTGGGGGGGAGGGGGGGAGAGAAAGGACTGGGGAGAGGAGGAGGGGGAGTCTTGAGGAAGGGGGTAGAATCCAGAGATCAGACTGATAAATATGCCAATTTTTTTAAAGGTTATGATATTGAACTTGTTTTCAATATGTACGATTTTACCTTTGTCAGAAATGTAAACAACCCATCTGCCCGAGAGAAGGCGTGAGCTCTAGAAAACCAAAACAAACGGCATGAGTGAGGGGAAGGGTGGGGACGTGGTGAATAAATCTGTTATGTTTGTTTTGGAAACAATGAACCGTGCCATATAGGTCCTGTAAGTAAATTCCCACATGATTAAGATAAATAATGCGAGGCGGTGCCACGACTCACCCACTCCATGACATGCGCGCAGTGCCAGAACCTCATTATGGAGTGGCCTATTTGAAGCCATATTTGGCCTCCTTCCCCCCTTTTTTTCTTTTTCTTTCCTTTCCCGGTCTTTTATCCATCTCACCTTTCTACTCACCTAATCTAATCTATGCCAAATGAGGCCAAACAAAGACAAGAAAACATCTATTAAGACCACGTTTTATCACAAACTAATAAGATATAAACAATTCCACGGGACTTATCAACCGACCACCGATCTCGCCTAACCGTTATCGTCAGACCTGTCTGGAACGGTGGGCGAGGCAGGTGGTTTCCAGGGAGGTGGGTCCTACTAAGAAACGACTTCGATCTGCCAGCAAATGAACAAAAATTATCAACAATTCTAACATGATCGATACATCAAAACAAAAGAAAACAAAAGATAACTACTGTTTGTGTCTACTTACCGTTTTTCCTGCGTGGGTTCCTCTGTTTTCTTCGACCGCACCTGCCTGCCACCTCGGCCATGTTTTCATTTCATTTGAAGTAAGAGAAAGGTCGTAGTAGGATGCCGTGTGCGCATGTACGTTGACAGCATCCGCTCTGTGACCTATGGCAGAAGATCTACACACGTAAGTATGTGGCCTAGGCACCGTCGTCAACCAAATCACTGAACAACCTATTTTTACTTTCACCGGTAAGCGCCCCAGCCAGCTAGCTATCCAGTTATGATTTTTAACGGGATTTTCCACAGCGATCACACGCACTCACACAGTGTCCTGTCCAATCGTCCCACAACTGTGTGTGCACGGACTAAAAATCGAGCGTTTGTAGCCACTTTGCCTGAGTGTTGAGGCAGTGACATCGCAGGTGCCGTTACGTTTCCCCAACCACTTTCGCCTACGCCCGAAAATGAGGTCCTTCGTACTGAGGGTCAAATTTCACCCAGTGGTTTTGTCTACCTTCCTGCGGTGTTGGCGCCACTGGCTTTCATGCAATGTTTTTCTCTTTTTCTTTTACCTACTCTCGTGAGCACATGTGCCTGACAATTTAAAACACCTAAAAAACTATACTTATTTTTTGTTCTCTCTTCCTTTTCGTTTGCCACGTTGAATGCGAAGAATGTTCTACCCGTAGCCGTGCGAACGTGGGAAAAGAATTTATTTCGGAGTTTAGAACAAGGTTTATACATAAGAACCTTCATAGATCTATCTACCCCCGGCACCTGTGTATTATTTTATGGGTGTGAGGCTGGAGATGTAAACACAGGATAAAATCTCTTGTGACTGGGGTGGTAAAGGACTTATTTTCTCACCGCGAGTCACGGGTAGGCCCAACATGACTTTGATTACGCGCGGCGATGCCGGGTGTGTGGTAGTTGCACTGCGTTTCACATCTTGGTGAGCGGCAAGATGCCAAGATTTTGTGTCCGGTGGCTCAAACGCCACTCAAGCGTGCAAGATTTCACATTTCAGTAGCAACCGTTGTTTATCATGGGCGCGCGTGGCCTGGACATTTTGGGTTTGAGCATTGTTGCATCATTTGTCATTTTGATGTGATTTAGTGCGAGTCTGAAGGGGGCGGGAGGAAGGGGCAGAACTAAGGAATCAGAGAGCTTTGAGGAAAACTCGCTAACTAATGGAGTAGAGAGAGGGCTTTTTGAGGTAGAGAGTGGGATGAACTGATGAATAATCAGTGAGGCAAGTCTTTGTCAATAAACTTTAAATTGCACCCTGAGATAAATAAAAATCTGATCACAGTTGTTTTGACAAGAGGAAACGGCTTATGGAGACTGACAGCTTGGTATTGGAATAAACATTTTACTTCGTTGTTTTTTTTTTTTTAATGTGCGTATGAAAATGTACTTGGATGTACTCAGAATTTAAATGTTGTAGAAACGTTTTAACTGTACGTGCGGTCTCTCCCCCCCCCCCTCTCCCATCTCTCTTCCACCCCACCCTCCACCCCACCCTCCGACCAGCATTTACTACTGACAGAGATAATCCAGAAACGTAATCATTAAATGGCAGAGGAGGATGGGGTGAGGAAATAGGGAGGAGAGGGATAGAAGGGGGAAGGGAGTGTTTTGAATGACTAAAAATTTGACAGACCCGTTTTTTGTATATAAACCTCTTCATAACTTTTCAAACGCAGATAACCATTTGGTGAGTTTTTCATCATTGGATGGGTGGGGGAGGAAACAAAGAACGTCCCATCCTAGAAGGAGAGGGAAAACCGAAGGGAGGAGGGGGGGGGGGTATTACAGTGGTTAGATGGAGGGTCCATGTAGCAGTCCAGCTGGAACCGAATCAATGTGGCGAGGCGTTGTCGGGTCGGTGCCACCCTGTCTCTGATGTCAAATGGGCGATGCTGATGATACAAGTACAGTGGGTACATATACGAGTACGCATGATAGATAATACAGCGATAGTTGGCCTGTCGCAGCCAGTGTGGGGGTGTTGCAGGGAAGAGGGGAGGGAGGAGAGAAAGAAAAAGAAAGGGGAGAGGACGGAATGTCTTAGATTCACGATGGCTATTGACGTTTAGGCTTATCTGTGTTTGGCACTGATAGAATGGGTGAGAGAGGAAGAGGAGGCAAAATCCGCGAGGTGAGAGCGCGAGCGACTGGAAGCCTTGCATCCAAGGGAGACAACTCGTAGAAAGAGGGCGAAAGAATTAATTTTGTCCCGGGACGATAAATAATCGTATCTAATCTATGAACATGTTCAAGCCCAAAACAGATAAAGCTGTCCTGTAAACCTGTACACTATATATAATTGTAACATTACAGTTGAAATGGCATTATTCTTTGCTATTCTCTCCCAGTTCTCTTAGATTAACTCATGTATTAAAATATTGACAATAACAATAACGAATAGCAATGGATAACACGACAAGATTCCGTCCGGATTATAGCACAATCATCTGAAGCACGTTGATAGAGACAAAATGCCAAGAACAGTATACATTATATAAACACACAAAATATTACTTAAGCTCGTATTCATCAGAGGCTATTCATCAGAGACCACTGTATTTGGTACAAAATAGATTATAAAGTAATTTCTTTTTTTCTGTGAGTCAGTGGTTTGTTGTTGTTGTTGTTGTTGTTGTTGTTGTTGTTGTTGTTGTTAATGATTGATAAGCTTTCAGTTGTCCATATTATTTAATATGGAAACATTGTTCGACTGTAGTTCTCGCTCTTTCCCTCTTTCTCTCTCACTTTCTTTCTTTGTTTTCATTCTTTTGTTCATTTTTCTTTTTTTCCTTCTTTCTTTCTCTCTTTGATCCCTCCTTCTTTCTTTTCTCTCTTATTTCTTTCCTTCTTTCTATCTTCCCTTTTCTCTCTTTTTCTCTTCCTTCCTTCTTTCTTTCATTCTTTCTTTCTTTGTTTCTATTGACTTTCCTTCTTTTCTTATGTAGTTAATTAGTTAGTTAGTTTATTTGTTTGTTAGTATCGGTAGCCAGTTGCTTGGTTATTATTTATCTGTTTAGTCATTTCTGTGGAAACCGCCGCAAATTCTTTCTTTCTTTATATTTATTTATTTATTTATTTATTTATTTATTTACTTATTTATTTATTTACTGATATCTTTGCAAACGGTAGTGCGAGATGATTCTGCCTTCATAGCAGTAGTCATAGGTGTTGATGTTTGTGACTGAAAATTCTAAGAAATCATTGCTTTCGTTCAGTTTGTGTGAATAATGAACACTTGATTAGCATCGAAGAGCGTCATTTTTAAAAAAAATTTTTTTTTGGGGGGGGGGGATTTTTTTCTGTAAGATTGTGTGTAGGAAAAATATGGAGGGGAGAGGGAAGAGATTGGTGGGTAAGGAAGTGATCATACTGTTTTTCTTTCTTTCTTTCTTTTTCTTTTTTTTTTTAGTTTTTTTTTTTCAATTACTGTTGTCGGTAAAGAGCTAGTATCCTTGTAGTAATAATAATAATAATGATAATAATAATAATATAATAACAGAAGAACAAGAAGGTGAGGTGAAAGACTAGGGAAGGGTTTTGAGTGTTGATTTTTTTCCACTCCTATCGAAACTCTTCTTTCCAACACAAATTTATCGACAGCTCTAATTTATCGACAGCTGTGGGGAATCTTTGTGAGAGATGAACCGTGTGAAACAAACAAAGACCCATTCCGTTTAGCAAAGATAACATTTCTACACAAGTATTCACAAAAAACAGAAAAATAAGTCATGAAAGTAGCCTCTGACGTCACATGTGTGACATGGTCGCGCTTGGCAAGCATTGTGAATGGGCGGGGCTAAATCCGGCTTTGTTCCCGGGCCACAATAGGGGGCGGAGCTTATGGAGCGAGTAAAGGAAGAACGGGGAGAGATTACTCCGCCACGTTAGGCATGAATCAAGCACGCAAAATTTACATATCGGAGTCATTGGCCCCTAACTGCACGCTGCAGTGAATTGCATTTTCAAATGAGTCCCGTTTACAAACCCGAAATTCTTTTTTGTTGTTTTGTTTTTGTCATTTGGATCAATAACCTGACATATCAAGTGCGGAATATTGGCAGGGATGGTTTAAAAAAGGGAAAGCGGGCAGGGAAGGGATCTGAAAATGAATCGAAAAAGAATGGAACTAAATCATTAACTTTCATTGTAAAAGATAATCCACAGCACAGATGTAGGCCCAAATATATCGGTTTATTTTCTGACGTTTTAATAATGTGGCCTTGTTCTTATAAAAGGCAATTTTCTCCTTTTTATAACGGCTTGATAACAGTAGTAGTACATGTACTGGTAATGGTAGGCTCATAGTACATGTATTGTTGTCGTAGGTAAAGCAATCGTGGTAATGGTGGAAGTTGAAAGTGAACTAATAGTAATCAAAACAGTAGTGTTGGGAGAGGTGGCAGAAATAGGCTAGCAGCTGCAGCAATAGAAGTCACATCTGGCTTTGTTGTGTTGGTGGCACCAACTATAGAATCAGTAGACAGTAGCAGTAATGTCAAATGTAATAATGACATCATGATTTTGATTTATTTATTTATTATTATTTTTTTTAGAGATGGTGATAGCTGTAAAAGTAATATTAGTGAAGTGATTCGGTGTCTTTCATTTGCATAAGCACAACGATAGTTCAGTTGTGATGTGTTAGATTCCGCTGCAGCTGCAGTCTTGTTGACAATGCTGACAGTAATAACTGCACTAATCATGTAATGATAAAGCACACACTTAGAAATCTGTACACAGGAGTCATAGCTACGTGTCACTACTGTAACTGTATGTGTCATTGGTTCTCTCTTCATTGTGCAGAGCCAACTATGACAACTTTTACTAGTGCAGTTGCTATGACAGATAGCCTCACAATACCGACGGTCTGGTACCATTATGAATTATCTGCTAGAACTGCCGCTACCTGATAGCATTTGACCTAATCTTCTCTCTGCCTCTCCTCTCCGTTTTCACATAAAATAAACAACAAAAACAAACAAACAAACAAAAAATCATCCAGACAAACAAGCAATCTGCTAAATTCAAAACAGAATCAATGCTGTTCAGACTTTGCTGATTTTGTTCTTTTCGGTTACAGTAGACAAGAAGAATGAAAGTACTGAATTATAGTCTAAAATCCTTCTGATGTTGAGGGTTTGATCTGTGAGTTCACTATCGTATGTGTGCAGACTAGTCAGATAGCTAAATCTTTTCCTGACGTGAGGTGGGGAGGGGGGGGGGGAGTGGAGGCAGTTACTCATGGGACTAAATGGCAAACTAATCACAAGACAAGTTTGGAAAGTTTGTGCCTCCCAATCTATAGATCTAGTTGAAACTGATGGGTGATGATATTGATGATGATGAAGAACCAAAAGGTTCGAAAATTTGACTATCAGCCAGATTCTGATCAATTTTTAACATATTGTGTTTTAGTTTCTTTCAATATATCGAGTTAGTTGTAGCTAGACAGCCCGTTTTAAATGTAGCTGCATGATGTGTATAAATTGATGCTATATAAAATTATGATGTGGCCGGTGATATCAGTTTGCTTAATATCAAGTTCATCAGTATTATTGTTTGCCTTTTTTTTTTTTTGGGTGTATTTGATTAGTTGCCGGTAGACAGTCGTCTTAGCTTTCAAGACATTTTTATAAAACGATGATAAGAATTATGCTGTTGCTTCAACTAGGAAGCAAAAAATTAAAAAAGCCTAAGAAAATTTGGCAGTTAGGATATTTTCTTCAGCTTTCCTTATTGTGATGTTTCTGTGGGTTTGCTGTTGTTGATCGACAGTCTTTGCTTTGAACTTCAATAAATAAAAAAAAAAGCAATCAAGTGAAAAAAAAAATGGCGAGCTAGATAGATTTAGTCATGTTTAACTTATCAGTTTTCCGGACTGCTATTAAATTTGTTTCTTTTAATGCATGAAGCTAGTTACCAGTTGGCAGTCCATGCCTTAACATTCAAAGCATTAATAGAAAATGATGATGTTGATGACGATGCTGCTGCCACTGCCCGTGATCACGATGATGGTGATGATGATGATTATGATGTCGTCCCATTAGAACTCAAATACAAAATTAAATTGGAAAATTTGATAATCTCGATATTTTCCTGAAATTTCAATCTTATGTTTATGTCGTAGCTTTGCTGTTGGTTCATAGTAATGTATTGAGTTAGTTTTTGTTTGATTGTCTTTGTCTTTGTTTCGAGTTTCAGGACATTTAGTTCTATAAAATAAGAACGAGGAAGAGGAGGTGGCAGAATGAGGATCGCCGTGACCTGTGGTAAAGCGTCTACTTCTCGGCGAAAAACTCATATCGTGGAGGTTGCGGACTCAAGTCTCGAATTCTACCTTCGGGGACTGGCAAGAATTGGTATACATCTAAGCGAACACTATATAGTATTACGTGCGCCTAGATATACATGTATTAGAACTTACATTTTTTTCAATGACTCAACGTCCCCTGACTTCATGGCCAGTAAAGCCCGACATCTAGCCTTCTCGGATTAGGACGAATATATTTCAGAGATCCCATGTGTAAGCTGCACACGTGAAAGAACCCTTGGCAGTTAAAAATCGGATGAAGAGTTTTCAGAGGTCCTAATGTCCGTGCAAAATTTCAAAGTTCTAATTTCTACCCACAAAATTGTCTTCTCACTAAAAGCAGGGCAGGCACTTGAGGCCGAAATAATCTTAGTATTTTAGGCTGAAAGGCCACATGCGTAATAGTAATAACAATAATAGTTAAACAACAACAACAACAAATGAACAAAAATAAAGGGAAATGAGAGTAGCCGTGGCCCTGTGGTTTGGCGTCTGGACTGTGAAAAACTTACACCTTAGAGGTCACGGATCAGAATTTCGGAGCCTACCATTGGGGGGTCGGAGGCGAATATTAGAACTTGCT
>JBCEWB010000009.1:1217363-1253936 GCA_039654565.1 Peronia peronii | reverse complement strand
AAACTGCAATATCTCTGGCTAGAATAAAGTTAGCTCAAAACTTTTTTCACCTTCTGAAAGAGTATGAAATAAGCTTTTACATGATACGAAAACCTCCATATGGTGGAAAATCGACATACGTCTCATTTTGACTGGCTGCGAGACATTTGTGATGCTATTTTGTTTGGTTCTTTGGTATAGTGAATGCTCTCATTATACAATCCATCTTTGCTAGGGTGGTTGATTATTAGATCCCGAATAGAAAACTCCAATTTTGAACCACAGCAGATTCTGACATTCTGCCCTTGAGAAAGACAAGTAACACACACTTCCTAACTTGACCCAGGGAAAATGGGAAACAAACTGTAGAAACTGAACTTTTTCATAAGACTGTAAAGAATTTGAGTGCCTAACAAGTAGCTGTCTTGCACACTTCCAGAGGGAAGATGAAAATGTATATATGAGTATCTCATTTGGGTCTGACAGGTTAATAATAGACTATAATGTGCTTAGAATCTATGCTATATGATGATAAGTACTATATAAATGCTCTCTGTTATTATTATCGTTATGAATATTGCCTGCTGAAGTAAACCGTTGTTATATGTTTGATAAAGTATTCAATTTAAAAGATTCTGACATACGGTTGCTTTGTCGCCAACGGCCCAGATACTCTGAATATCTAGCCAAAGAAAGATCAGGACAACACTGGAGTGACTTCATAGGTAACAGTATTTTGAAATTGGTTGCAATTGCAAACCAAATTTAGATCTGTCGCCATAAACACAGGCTGTCATTCATTGAAGAATAGCATACCCAAACGAGCTAAAAAGGCACTTTTGTCTGTGAAATCATTGAATTCTTCACTGAAATCTTGACACAGCTTCCTATTTAAAATTGTTCTGTCACAGAACTAGAAGACTTACAATGTATAGTATGTTCTTGAATTTCAGGAAAACAAATATTACACAGAACGACTGCTGTACACTGCACATCCAACATCAGATGCCAGAATGCTGGTATGATGAACTGCACAGACAAGAAAAGTAAATTTTGGATCAACCGAAGATGTACAGCATATGGTACAACATCAAAGTGTTTATATTGGAATTATATGCAGACCTAGTAAAAACGGGCAATATAATTGAACTCTGCAGTATTGAAAATACTGGAAATGGTATAAATTTTCTCTGTCAGAATTAACAATAGATCCCCGGTGTAAATGTTTTTCTTTCTGTTAGTGGTGACACGTAAGCATGGAACCTACTACATACTACTGATAGTGACGTACATGCAAAAGAAAGGCTTATATTGTAGACAAGGAGTAATAAAACTATTCAATCAATTGGATATACAACATAACAGAAGTTTGTTGTCATATCATAAAAATGCCTCATCCTGCATTGAGCAAATTGGGTCCATCATGGGTTGAAAATAACTGCCGTTATGAAGGAGTTAAGAACACATCAGAGTTCTGCCTTTGAATATCTAATTTCCTAGACAATCACGGACAAAGGATTTTTCTGTACTATAAACCAACTACAAAACCCATAGAAAGGCTTATAGACTTCAAAACTGCTGATATCCATTGGAAATTCGGCACACAAGATTGTTGCACAAAGATCTGTGTTTCTACTTACAAGTTTATTATGTTTGATGTTATTCTAAACAGGCCATAATAATTGAATAGTAAATTTGCAAAGAGTGTTTGATCCAAATTATATGTCCGATAGAATGATGCGCTTTGTCATTGTTCTTCTGCTTCCATCCGCAGAGCCACTCACACAGCAAACACATTTTCTTTGAGTGTTGTTCAGTTTAATCATTCTGACTGCCAACATCGAGGAGCAGGCTTGCCACACACTTTGAGTCGTAGGGCAGTGTAGATTTGACTTATGTTTAAAAAGTCTCCCACGAAGACTGTGGGCTTTCTTCTAGTGTTTAAAAAATACTCAGTGAGAATTAAAGGCTAATGTGGATAACTTACCAGATCATTACCATTAATTACTGAACAAAGGACAGATCATGTTGTTTGCAGCATGTTGAAATTAGCCATACTCTCAGATAGGACACCAGATTTATTTCAAAGGCAAATTTAACTGAAGATCAATATTTTTAGAAACCTTCCTTAAACAAGAGTAGGAAAGAAAAAAAAAATCATCTGTCATTTCACTCAGGATTTAGATCAAAATTTGTAAAAAAGATGCCTTGACTGGTCTTCTGTAGTTTTTCAGAACTCTGCTCAGAGCTATCATGATGGAAGAACCCAAAAGTTTTGAAATTTGGCTGTTGCCATCACTATATTCCATGTTTAGTGTATTGACCTACAGATTTTCATTTGTTTCTTTTAGTGTCAAGTTAGTTGCCCTTAAGCAGTCTTCCTTAGATTATATTAATGAGATATTTGTCTAAAATTGATATTATAGTTGGTTTGCCATTGTCTCACTTGGCGGCCCATTATTTCTATCGCAGAGTTACTGCACAGTGAACATTATTGTTGTCAATGCTCTTCATTTTGAAACATTCCCCTTTGTTTTTTTTAAAAATAAGTATACTGTTTAGAAGGGTTTCTTATGTCACAGAAATTGAGGTGACATTTTATTTCTACATGTGTTATTTTTATTGTTCATTTATACATGTGTTGTTTCTTTCTTTTTTTTTTTTTCATCTATACTTGTGTTAACAACTTTTTTGTTATGGATGAGATGTTTGTTCATGCTAGTGGTTATGTTGTTGTTACTGACCAACTAGTCTCAGGAAAAGAAAACAAATTGGAAAACAAAAATAATGATGTTGAATCAATACCAAGGTGGCTGTGGGAGAAGAAGAGTTTGTAGTAAATGTTCATTATGACATCTTTTCCATGTTAAGATTATCGATTGCTGTTCGTTTTTGCAAACCAAATTTCTGCCATTGGGTGTTTTTAATACATTAAGTTTGCAAGACCACTGTATTGTAGAATTTGCTTTTCTGGCTACAGTCAGACTGGCTCAGAACTTTTTCAGCCACATGAAAGTGTGTAAGTTAAGCTTTTACATGATAGCGTTATCTCAGTCTGTTGGAAATTTGACATACAGTTCAACTTGATGGCTGTGAGACATATATTGTCACACTTAACTCTCGAAATATGAAAGGATTTATTCAAGGACTTGCTCCCTGTAGTTAGCACATGACTTACTTTCCAAATAACTTACAAATCTGTGATATAATACTCGTCTTATATTCAGTTTAGATCTAAACTGTTATTTTTTTAACAATAATGAGCAATATTGTCATAGATACTTTGGCACTCCGGGCCTTTCTTTTCATACTTTTAGAGTTAATGAATGGGAGATGATTGTTGTACTGTTTCTATGGAGACTGCAGATAAGCTATTGTATGAGATGGCAGAGGTGACTCTTTCTTGGATATGAGAGACAAATTCTCAATCTTAATCCTCCTGGAGTCAAAGGACCAATCTGATCAAAGATTCACTCGTTGTACAGTGCTCTAGAATTCCTTAGGAATCAACACCTAGTGTTATAGTAATAAGATATGTCTTCTTCTTCTACATGTCATCCTGCTGCCCAGAACTGGGGCTGTCTGTGCATATCTGGGGTTGACATGCCAACCTTCGCCAAGCCACTTTGTCCTGGGCCAGATGGGTGCACTGCCACAGCTGCTTTCCCGTCCAGTCCTTTACATCATTCACCCATTTTTGTCTTGTGTGGCCTCTCTCTCTCTTGCCTTCAATTCTTCCTGTAAGGATGTTTTTCTGAATGCTCTGATATCCTCCAATGTGTCCAAAGTATATTAGTTTGTTGGTTTTTACTTTTGTGTGCAGACCTCTCTCCACACTAGACTCTTCAGGACATCTTCATTTTTCACCATGTCTTTCCAACTGATTTTTGCCATCTTCCTGATCCATATTTCAAAGGCTTCTATCTTTCTCATAGTTTCTGCATAGAGAGTCCGTGTTTCATTTCCATATAAAACTATTGGATATTTGTAAAGATTTTCTGCTTTAAGTCTGAGTGTTAATGAGATATCTAGAGATGTAAGAATGTCATTCATCTGAATGAACGTTGATTTGGCTTGAGCTATTCTGATATTTATTTCAAGTCAATCACTTCCACCTCAGATGCCTTAGAAACCTTCTCCGCATCCATTGGCAGGACAAAGTCCCTGACACAGAGGTGCTGAAGCAGGCAAACCTCCCCAGCATCACCACCACGATGCGCAAGGCTCAATTGAATTGGGCAGACTACACTCCCATATGTCTGACGACCGCATCCCAAAGCAGCTTCTCTACGGAGAACTATGTCAGGACAAATGCACAGTTGGAGGGCAAAGGAAACATTTCAGAAACAGTATGAAAGTCTCCCTCAAGGACTTTAGCATCAGTAGAGAATCCTGGGAAACACCGCAGACAGACCCCCGTGACACCATCTCATCATCAAAGGTGCCACCACAGCAGAAGAGCGCAGGTCCATTCAAGCAGAGAAGAAACGGGCAGCACGCAAGGCGAGAGCCACCAGCACTAACAGCACGACCCCTACCCACTTGCTAGATTGGCCTTACTACTACAAGTCACCTCCGGACCCACCAAGTCAGCTCAACTTTCAAGAACAACATTCAGACATTTATTTTTAGCTCATTTTTGTTTCCTTCATTTACAGTCTGGTCTAGGTACTTGAAGTGTTGTAGTTTTTCAAGAGGCTTTCCATTAGCTATAATATTTGCTCGTTTCCCTTCAGTCCTGCTTTTGTTCACTTGCAGTTTTCACTTCACTAAATATTCTTTGTAGGTCATCGGTGTTTCTTGCAAGCAGGGTGGTGTCGTCAACATATCTGATGTTGTTTATGTTATTACCATGGATGGTGATGCCAGTCATATCGTTTGATTCTCTGAAGATGTACTTAGTATATACAGTGCACACCACTTTATATCGACATCAGTTATAAAGACATTTGTCTTTTATCGACATGATTTACAAAGTATGGATTTTTTCCCTCTTTATATGTTAGTAAATAGATTCCTCTATATCGACATCCTCTCCTTTTGATTCTCTTATATCGACATGTCAATCAAATTCACTAAGCAGTGCAGGCCTTATTTTGTGCACAATACATTGTCTCGTTCTTCCTCCCTTGTTCCAACTAGAAGTACCAGTAGGATAAGAGGCGAGCTGCGTGCCCTTTGTTAAGAGGCAAGCCGTGTGCTGTTTGTGTGTCACAGGCAGGGTGATCAACTGAGGAGTGGAGTGGTGGGCATACCAGCTGGTGGCTCCACTGAAAAGGAAACAAAGAGGCTTGTAGATTATCTATCCATTTTGGACAATGATCAACGGGGGGATAGGAGGTTGTCATATATGTGTGTGTGTGTGTATGTATTTGTATACATGTGATGCGTTTGTGCATCCACCCATGCGCTGTCTCGATCAAGATCTAGTCTGTCTCGTGTTTCATACGACCATTAAGAATCGCTTGTACCAATAGTAATCCTTGCCGTCTGTATTTTCGCACAATCTACCAAAACACTCAATTCCTTTTCAAGGCTTAAACTTAAACTTCAACTGAACGATGATGTCTCAAAAGATAAGAGGACGAGTGCTAGATTTAATTTTATCGATTTTTTTTTTCTGGCCCAGGGAAATAACTATCAGTATTTTGATCGGGGCATGGTTGCTTCCCCTTACGTCGATATACAGCACTTTTACTTGCTACTACATGTATTTTAGTAACCCACCTTTTGAACGAAAGAACACCATCCTAAAGAGGTTTCTCCTATATCGACTTTCTCTTATATCGACACAAATTGTCTGGACCCTTACATGTCGACATATCAGGTGTGCACTGTATGTTGAAGAAATAAGGCGACAGCACGCAGCCTTGTCTAACTCCTCTTTTGATTTCTGCTGGGTCAGATAACTCTGATAGCTGCCTTCTGATTCCAGTTAATTCTATGATGATTCGTATATCTTTACCATCCAGATCTGTTTTCAGCAATGCATTGACACATAGGTCATTAGGTCCTTCTGTACTTACATTTGTTTCTGTGCTATGATATTAAAACAAAAGATGGCATCTCTTGTCCCTTTGTTAGATTGACCGAATTGTTCATGCCCATTTTTGTCTGTCAGTTTACTTTTGATTCTGCGAAGGATGATGGATAAGAAAATCTTCAAGGCATGTGACATGAGACTTATCGTACGGAAGTCAGAGCATTCTCTTGCTTAGGGCTTTTTGGGTAACATTATGAGGACTGACTCCAAGAAGTCCTTTGGAAGTTTGCCTCTTTCATAGATGTCATTGCAGAGGTCAGTTAGTTTGTCGGTTCCAAAGCCTTCAAGAGCTTTAAACATTTCAGCAGTTATTTTGCCTGTACCTGATGCTTTGCCTAGTTTTGATTTCTAAATGGCTTCCTCTACTTTTGTCCGAATTATTTTAGGGCCTTCCAAATTAGGTGGTTCAGGTTTCGGGGGTCTTGTGTCCGCAGAGAGTTTGCCAATGTATTTGCACTATCTTTCTTTGATGTCTCTCTTTTCAAACAGTACTTTTCCATCTTTGCTTTTGATGCAGTTTGCTCCTTGTGATTTGTTTTTGGAGTTTGACATCTCTCTTGTATCTTTGTACATTTTGTTGTCATGTCTTTTGTGGGAGTTTTCCAAGTTCTTTTTTTCTGCTAGCCACTCTTCTTTTGCTTTTAGACATTTTTTTTTCACCATCTTATTTAGTCTTCAGTATTCAGATGGATTTGTGTTCTTGAACTTTCCGCATTCTGCTATTGTGTTAAGGATGATGTCTGTGATCCATTGTTTGTTCTTTTTCTTTTCCTTCTTTGGAAGGGAGTTAAGGCCATGCCTAATGCTGTCCCTCAGAGTTTCCCATGTGCATTTGATCTTTGCTTCTGCTGTGTCTGGTATGTATTGTTTTGTTGCGGAGTTCCTGAGGGCTTCACATCTGTTTTTTAGCTCTATATTGTACTGATGTTGTCCATTTTGAGGTAATCAACATCATATTGAATGGCAGATTTTCCCCGTGCTTTGTTGCTTCTTAGTTTTATTTTGATATGAGCTTTTAAAAGTTTGTGGTCTGAGCTGATGTCAGCTCCAGGGTATGTTTTTCATTTTTTGATGGTACAGTGATCTCCACCTGAGAACCCGGTCGCCGGAAGACAAAAAAAGCAGGCTCTTAGGCGGATGGATTCTTATGCGGATTGAAAAGTTATGCAACCCGTCTGATCACAATTTGTCTTCACTGCTATTATTAGTTGATCGTTACTATTAGTTAAAGATTTATCTGTGCGAATAAGTACAGCCTTCTTCCCTGTGTGTGTGTGTTATAATTAGATCTAACAATTCCTGATCTTTCTTAGCGTATAATTACATCAATACTGCCCAGTGTTTACATGTCGAGTGAGTTTTTACATAACAGTATCATTATTGAAAACATGATATTGCTATGCTACCCTACAGATAGTCGCACAAGTGACTCAAGTGTTTACAATTAACCAGATCAAAGTAGCAAAACAACTGACCAGTCAGGAGGCTAAACTTACTCCTTATCCACAGAGCCAATCATGGGTGCTGCCCCACGTGTTGTCAAACAAAGAAATACTTACCGGGCTAGTCCACAATGTGGCTTTCGTACATCAACCATCACTTCCATTCCTTTGTCTGTCTGTTCCCTCCACACCCATCCCTGTTTTCTGAACTTCTAGCACTGTGCGTTTGTCTCAATATGAATTTTTATATGATGTAAATACTGGCGTGTCTTGGCCCAACACGAGACTCTTGGGTGGATTTTTATTTGGGAGCAGGTTCTGAGAGAGGTAAATCATAGAGAAAAAATTCCATTTTGCAGCAGAGGCAGGTTCTTAGGCAGACTGAGCTCTTAGGCGGAGGGTTCTTGGGCGTAGATCACTGTATTTCTGAGTCTGCGATGTATCATAGTGTAGTCAATGTGATTTCTTGTTTCATCTCCTGGGCTTTTCCTAGTGCACTGTTGTCCTTTGTGAAAACTCAGAGAAGTTGTTCATAATGCTTAGGTCATGTTCTTCACAGAAGTATATTAAATGTGTACCTCTTTTGTTTCTTTTGCCTAGGCCATGCTGTCCAACAACAGTTGTGTGTTTTTCTGCACCAACTTTGGCGTTGAAGTCACCCATGACAATAAGTCATTTCCTGTGACTTTACTTCTTTTACGGTATTGTTGATGATTTCATAAAGGTCCCTACCTCTTCGTCTGTGTAGTCTGACATTGGTGCATAGGCACGCATGATAGAGATATTGAAGGGTTTTGCTTTCAGCTTTAGGAGCATACATCTTTCATTTACTGGTAGATATCCTAGTATGCTTTTTGTTAGGCTGTTCTTGATTAGGAAACCTATGCCATGTTGACTCTCTGTCTGTAGGATTGGGGCAGGAGGTTAGGGATAGTTATCTCATGGTGAGAGGCAGTCGCTACTCCATTGAGGGTAGGCCTGGATCCTATTTGGTTCCCCCTCCTGTTCCTAGCTCATTTATACCTCCACGTAGCTGCAGTGCATGCAGCGGATATCCCCTGGGTACTGGTCTCGACTGGCTTGCTAGACTACTTGAAGTGAACCCAAGGCTAGGCCGGAGGGCGGGCGGGAATGTCTATCCCTTGATGTTCACGAAACCTGGGTGGTGGAAGATGTTACATTCTATATATGTCTTTCAACCTCTGGCAGAAAATGCAGAAGAACCACAAGTGCCAATGGACATGAAGGCGCTGTAATTAGGTAGGTGTAGACCTAGCCTTTTGGCAAGAAGGACAAGACAAGACACTAAGGGCGTCATCGACCAGTCATCATGAAAGGGATTGGAGCCCCAGCATGTATCACTTCATAGAAATGCCATTGAAGAACCAAGACAAAGAAAAACGCTATAAAAGAATGTCTGAGACCATGAGACTCTTGTCGTAATTACTTTAAAGGGTAGAGGTTCGTCTAAGAGGAAGTACATCATACACAACAATGAAAGTGGTCCAAATCTGAAAGGAAGGTCACAATCTGACAAAGTGCCCCAGAAATCTCAAGGAATGAACTTGATTGTAACCACATAGAATGTGAGAACACTTCTCCGTCTGGGCCAGTTAGACAACCTATGCCAAGAAGCAGATCGCCTTATGGCAGACATCATAGGAGTAGCTGAGACTAGATGGACAGATGAAGGTTACATCAGGAAAGAAAACTGTAGTTTGATCCACTCAGGATATATGTACTTAAATTATTATACATATATGTATATACCAACTTTTAGAGCATATATAAGAGATGAAAAAGAAGCAACAAATGAAATTCATGGGGCATGTTTACAGCAAAAAGAGGATTGGAACAATTAAGGATGACAGGAAAAATAGAAGGGAAGAATAGCTGAAGACCCCAACACAAACGTTTCCTAAATAGACGGGCAATGAACACCACAATGAACAACTCTTTCATAAGGATCTTGAATGAAGAAGATGGATGGAGAAACATAACCATCACTGTCTGCTCCAGACAAGACACTGGATGATGATAAGATAGCATTGAATGTTATTCCTTTACTATCTGTGTCAGTGTCATCATAGAAATCCTGACATTCTTAGACTGTCTGCCAATACTTTTAGAATTGTCATGTGGGAGTGATTTTTCTCTTGTTTCCTTCACAGAATGGGACACAAACGGTACTGAAATGACACATGTTACACATTCCAACAGTTAATTTCCATCTGGTTGATTTGCTGTTCCTATACTTGTGAATAAGAATCATAGATTATAACTGATATTGTCATTCTAATACATTTCATAACATATAATTTCTAACACAGGGTCTTAATATATAGTATTTGAGACTTGAACCGAAAATAATGCGGGTCTATTTTTCATTCGGTTTTGATTCCATGTTGACATTGAATGAAATCAACATAATCTTCATGCTCATGTAGCACCCAAGTTATACTGAAATTAGCACCCAAGTTATACTGAAATTTTGGTTTTGGCTCCTGATTACGCAGAGATTTCCCCCCCCCCCCCCCCTTTTTTTTTGTATGTTTATGCAGGTATCATTTCGTCCTGACTGGTATTTTAAAGTATTTTTTATAAGAACATTTGTTATGAGAAAGGCACCTACTGAAGTTTTTTTTATTACAAGAACATCTAGTCATGTGCAGAATATAAGATGGTCATTAGTTCCTGATACAGAAAGTGAAATTGGTGCACGTTGCTAAATGGAATTGAAATGGTAGCAGAAAAAAAACAGAACTGGACAGTAAGGACAGAGACATTGTGGAAATGTTTAGACTCATTCAGATATGATAAATTAGAATAAGAATATTTTCCTCACTAGGAGTACATGTTGTCTCTTTTATAGAGGTGTACAATTTACTCACATAGGTTAGCCCTTACCATGCCAAGGGCTTTCCAAGGCTGTGCCAAAGCATTTTAAAAATGAACTGTAACGATTAGAAAAATTATCAAAAACAAATGTGAAAGAAGTAACCAAACCACAATCTTTTGCTATATTCATGACAAAAGAAATACACAAGAGTTACTGTTCATGATAATGATTAGAAACATGCACTGGTGGCTATCAGAGCAACACATTGTGATTTAGAGATCATTCATTTATAGACAGTTGGCACAGTTGCACAAGTGCAGATTGTATATGTATAGACATTTGGCATGCAAAGAGTTAGATGTTGATCTTCAACTAAGAGAGCAAAACTGTAATGATAGTATCAACAAAAATTTGCTCTATTGTGATAAAGTCATATATTTTTTTTCTAATATTTGTCCATATTTTGTCAGTCACAGTGCAGTTGATGCCACATGCCTTGTCCCTCAATCCTGTACTATAAGTGACTTTAGAATGTTCTGCAATATGAATGAAAACTTCACTCATTTTATTTTTGAAAAATATTGGGTTCTGTCTTTCACAAAAATGTGATTTAGTCTTCATTTTCATTTATTTTTCTTCTCCGTGATAACTTATATAAATCAGGTTCCAATGCCAGATTTTTAAATCATCTTAAGTGTAGATGTGCATAAGAGAAAAAAGAAAAAGGAAAGAAGCATTTAGTTTTTTTTAACAAATTTTGGAATGAATCCTGCCGTTTGATAAAATAGGGAAAATAATTGTAAATGGCAAAAGAGAAAAGTACGTCTCTTTTTTTTCTCCAATGTGAATGGGAACCGTTTTTGACACACCCTGTTGTTTGAGTGTAGAACATACACAGTAAAGAAGAAAAACTACAACACATTTCTTCTTGTCATATTTGAAAGATTGTTCACACAATATTTGTGCAAGAAGATAAGAAGGAAACATTTCCCACACAACATGAATTTTCATAATTTTTCATGTTGTATGTTTTACGCAAATAGCGAAAAGATGATTTTTTTCCACTCTGTTTACAGCGCTTGTTCAACACCCCTTCTGTGTGGGGAAGGGAAGTGATCTGACAAGTAAAAAATGATCCCCATTCTTGGCCACATAGTGTTAAAGATAATAATATTATGAATTCAAATAACTCATGTCATTCTTGAGAAAGAGAGAGAGAGATGCTTTTTTTTCTTCTTGTGATTTGGATTGTTGGCCATACCTTATTAATCAAAATTCTTTCCAATCTTAATTTGCAAAATCTGAGGAAAATCTCTGAATGTTTTCTTTTCTGTTATCTATATATACATGTACATGTGTTAGAGAAATACTGAATATAAATGATATTGTGATAGAAATCGTGGTCCCTTTGACCTTGATTATAAAATCACATGCAACGTTTGAAAAATTATATTTTTTCCCGTTAATTCCCTTTATTTATACCTTGTGTCATGCAAGCTCACATGCAATTTGACACAAGATACGAATAAAATGAAATTGAAAACCTCCATGAGGAAGGTCAAGGAAAATTTTTAAATGTGTTGCATATGATAATATAATCAAAAGACAGAAGTATCTTAACCTTCTGTCACAGAGTCATATATTTATAAAATACCAAAAGTTCGCCAAGTGCTCAGAAATGTCCATTTCCAGTCAGATTTTTATCTTCTAAAAGTTATTTATTTGACATTGACTTTTTGGCTGTACAGATGTTGCACAGGTTGTCCCTATAATATGTTGTTTTCATTTCTGTGATACAACGTGATAACCACTGAAGTCGGATAATGAAAACTTTTATCTGTTAATACTGTTATTCATGTTTTCATGATTTCTTAGACATTCATATTTTGAAGTTTATATTATGAGCTTTGTAGTGCTTAGATCCAATTTTTATGTATTTATAAGGATATTTGTTGTAAGGCTTTAATTTTCTGTTGAATTTTTTATTGATTTTCGTAACGATGGATATGCTGGGCATGTTTTTCCATTTTTTGATAGCATGATTGCTTTTTTTTTGTTGATGCTTTGGAAATGGTGAATTTTACTTTATCAATTTATTGTGCACTTTTAATATTGAATTTGTTTCTAGAGGGCTTTAATGATCATTTTTCTGACAATCTACCTGACATGCACATGGTTATGCCTCAGTTCTTCCATTTTGATGTTGAAAAGGGTGTCTTTCTAATCTTCTGTGATTGTAGTTTAAGGATGATGAATTACACATGCCAGGATTGATTGAGTCAGTTTTAAACATTTGAATTGATCTCCTATACACAACAATATGAATGGGACTCGGGGGGAAAAATCAGTGCTGTGGTGGAAATTTTCAATTTCAAATCAAATAGATGCTATTAACTTCTTCACTGCTAAGCATCAGTAATACAGGCAGTTTCTTCCACTCATCAGCTGCTAAATTTATAGCTCTGTTGTTGTTGCTGTTGTTCAGGCATTTTTAAAAGTTTCTTTTATTTGATTGTGATGTCAGTGCTGAAATATTAATGCTCATTCCATTGTTGTTAAAATTAACAAGTTGACCAATATTTTTTTTAGATATTTATTTTTTGTTGTATTGCTTGTTTCGTAATGTTTCCACATGCTGATTGAGTCAGATGTGAGTCACTTTGTTAAGAAAATCAGATCTTACTAACTGTGGCGTCATAAGAACTACATGTAACTTCATCTGGAGACAGAAGAAAAGTAAACAGTGCTCATCTCTTACTCCACTGTCATCAGTAAACACCAAAAACTGGACATCCAATTCATTTCCCCAGATATATTAGCAGAAAATTGCTGTGAACGATAAGGGCTTAATACAATACCAAACCACAGTAATTGTTGATTGCTATTGATCACTGTTTTTCAAATCATTTACATGAAATTATGTCACTTTTTTCTTAACATGTTACTAGGCCTGTATTGTTCTATTTTCTTGAAAAAAAAAATGGGGGTAGAGGCAAACAGCAATTAGAAGCATTTGTTCCACAATTATATTGTTTTAGAACAAAAATATTTGCACTTTATGGGCATCTATATGAGACCATTTGTCTCGCAGCCAGTCAGAATGAGACGTATGTCGATTTTTCACCATATGGGGTTTTTGGTATCATGTGAAAGCTTATTTCATACGCTTTCAGATGGTGAAAAAAGTTCTTAGCTAGCAGCATTCTAGCCAGAGATATTGCAGTTTAAAGAAGCAAGGGGAGATCTCCCAGCAATGACTGAAATTCTGAAAAAATCGAGTTTAAATGAACAATCAAATACATAAATCTTTGTACCTACCCCACAAAAATCTGATTTTAATAAAGTAATATTCATTAATCACAGGTAAAACCGATATTGTCTTGTTCAGAAATGAATACACTTTGGATTTCTGCAATAAAAAAAAATTTGATGCCTGACCCCTCCTCATCACATTCGAAGCCCGATTTCTCGGTTCTAGCCCAGCGACTTACGTCTCATTTCGACTGGCCACGAGACATTTTTTTATTCTATAATTTCACAAAGGAAGACTTATTCCTTAGTGCAGAGCCATCATAGTAATGACTGCACAAATTTTAAAAAAAAACACACAAGAAAAGAAATCTAACATAATTCCCTAGATTTCAGTTATGTTGTTCCTTTGTTATGTCATTGTTGCTGACAAGTCTAATTTTTTAAATATATGTTCTGTAATAGAATTTGCTGAATATTCAGAGGCTTGGCCTTGGTGGCATTTATTTGTTTTGTTTTTTTTCTTTAATTTAAATAGTGTGATTCAATAGGTGAGTCTTTTTGCTACTTTCAAGTTACTCTCACTGACTGTTTGTTATGTTGTCAGTGTCTTTTGTTTATTGGTTTGAATGAGTTCTCTCAGTTTCTTTCTCTCCTTCTTTCTCTCGGTTCTCTATGTATCTCTCTCTTTTTTCTGTCTCTGATAAACACACAGATTCATACATTTGCACCAAAAGACATACACAGAGACAACATGTGTTTATAAATGCACTGTGTTAATTTTCTGTTCTCCAGCATGATATAATATCACATATGATAACTGTGATACAAGTCTCAAGGAAGTGAATAACAAAGAGATGTTTCAGACTTTCAGACAGGAGATAGCAGAGACAGTTGTATGGATTATCATTTGGGATGACAGGTAGTGCAGAAACATATAAGTTAAGTTCATAGATAATGGGTAGCACAAATCCATGAACAAAAACAAACACATGACCTGTACTTAGTGATACAGTCTCTCATTTTGCTCTTGACCATAAGTTGTGACTGCTTATCTCAAATTCAAGTGAAAGGCTGTAAAAGAGACCTCGAGTTCACCCCAAATAATTCAAGACAAAACTTTCGAGAATAGGATAACTTTGACACTGGCTATGTGTCAAATCTCTGGCTACTGAGAAGCCATCTGTTACTGGTGTCTGGAAGTGATAATTGGCAAATTGGTCAAAGCATGACAAGATTTTTTTTTCATCCTTTGCCCATTTGTGTATGTACCAAGTCTTTTCTTTCTTTCTTTCTTTCCTTTCTTTCTTTCTTGCTTTCTTTCTTTCTTTCTTTCATTCTTTCTTTCAGTCTTTTTTTTCTTTCTTCCTATTTTTCTTTCTTTATTCCTTCTTTCTTTTTTCTTCCTTTCTTTCTTTCCTTCTTTCTTTCTTTCCTTCCTTCTTTCTTCTTTCTTTCCTCCTTTCTTTCTTTCTGTCTTTAGCTTTGTCTCTTTCTTTCTTTCTTTCTCCTTTTCTTTCTCCCTTTCTCTGTTCTTTCTTTTGTTAAATCTTAAAAGTGTCACAGAAAAGAACAGTAGGCCTAGTGCTAGATCTAGTATTTCTAAAATGATTGTTACTGAGATTGCAAAATGAGAGTAAGTTCAACCTAGAGACAAAATAGGGAAACGTTTTATTTACAGTATGATATGTTTGCTGACAAGGTAATACAAATGCAAAGTTTGATGAACAAAACTTAAAGCTGATCAGTCCCTTAACACGTTTAGGGTTAATGATATTTAGTTTATTTTGCTATGTTATTATTACTATTGTCATTATTATTGCACCTGAAACAATAAGATTTTTAAATAAGGCATTAGAAGAACTAGTAGGGATAATGCCCCCCTCTCGCCACATAATCTTTTTGGCCCCCGTCAATTTAACATGGATAAGATTACCGGCCCATGTACATGTATTGTTATTGTTTGGGGGTGGGTAGATGAAGGGAGAAGCGAAGAAATTATCTTTTCGCATAAGGAAGTCTAATACATGTATTACGAACCTGAAGTCTAGAAACACTTCCGGGTCAATGGTCACGATTATGTTTTAAAGGGTTTTGGATGGATTCACTTGCGTAGCTTCGAGCGGAGTTCGATTTGTAAATGGTGGTTGCGCCCCTCATTTGTGGTTACATTCTGCAATAGCAATTCCCGATTTTAGATCAGAAATTCATCTGCAATTCAAATTTCAAGCTCTGATCAGTCTTTGAATAGTATTTTAACTTTAGGTCAACTCATCGGGCCTTCAGTCAAGTTAGATACAGTAGGGCTAGAGTGAGAGAGAACTGGTTTCACTGGTAGCTGACGTAGCCGATTAATTTATGACAGATTAGATCTAGATCATTGTGTTGAAGACAAATGATGAATAGTGCTATTACATGACGAGTGAATGGATCTGATACTGTCTCAAGAATAACAGAAGATCGCTTGGTAAGTGCTACAGAAAAAAAGTACTTTCTTGACTCATCTGTTATTGTACCTCGTGCTCTGCATCAGAAACAAAGACTGGTAGCCTAGTGTCGAAATGATGGAGGTAAAATATTGAACCATTGTGATGTCAGCATTTATTGAGAGATATATCATTATTGTTTTTCTCATACATCATATATAATAGAATATGCAAACCCACTTGATGTCTGCAATTAAAGTTACCTAGCTCAATAGTTTTTTAAAAAAAAAGTTTACAATTCATTTCCTCAGTTCATGTGGTATTTCCATTCACAAGAACTGTTCATCAAGTCACACTTTCCCTTAAAATTATATATATCAGTGAAACTTTGTAAAGCAAATGTCAGACCTCAAGTTATTATTTATTATTAACATACTTTTTACTGAAAGGATCGATAGAGCTGTTAAGAATTATTGAAATTGAGATTTAGATCTATAGTAGTTTGACCTTTATTGACAGATTACACTTTTTTGTTTTATTTTTCAGTTCTCCAGTATTAGAATCCAAGATCACCACTGATTTTGAAAATAATGACCAAAACATGACGTATGCTTCATACATTGTTGATCATAAACATATGCAGCAGAAGTCTTGGTCAACTTGTAAATTATAATTGGAAGTGAGTACTGGTATATTTTTTATTTCATGAAACCCTTCTTTGTGACCAATTTTTCATTCCCCGATACAACACTGATTTTGGCTTGTTTGGTTAACCATTGCGTACTCGTACTAGGCTTTTTCAGGGTCATATCTTTATATTGGCTTTGTAAGACAAGTGTAGACTTGGATTTCTGTGCTCGAAGCCCACCTTTCTGCCCTTACTTGCTCTACTGTAGTCTCTCCATAATAACAGGGCTAGATTCAGATCTAATCACTAATTACTAATTTATATAAATGTACAAGAAGACAAGGGGCCAGACTGATCATTGTTACTACTCAATCTTGAAGGCTCACTCAGCATTCGAGTCCTCTCAAATCGAACTGTGATTATTCGAATTTCTGATTTTGAATAAAAACGTAGCAACATATTTTTTTTCCTCTTTCCACCTGTTAAATGCCTTTCGCATAACTAAAAGCCGTTGTCATGAAATGTATTTTTACTCTAACTGGTCAGCGCCGCCACAAAGGTAATAATCAGCTATTGACCTCTCCATGTGGTTTCCACCAATGCAGATGATGATGGTTTGGAAACAAAGAATGCGGCATCACGGATGGGGTGAGAGAGATTAGACAATAAATTTGTAAGTAAGCCTTATATTAGGGGAGGAGGGGGGAGGATGAACAGCATACGAGGGTCAGTGCTACCAAGCATCTATTGATAATCAAGCATCCCAGCAGAACCTACAGTACATGTAGATACGTACACGTACTATAGAGTAGACTATACATGTAGGCTATATGTATTCCAAAATGTGTCTACCGGCAACACGATAATAGGGCGTTGCATTTGTGTTGTGATCACTGTCTTGGTTCCACGACTACTTTGTGATGGAATAGGCCATCAAAGACACCTGCCCAGACTATGTGTAGGCTTTCTCTAGCCATTTTCAAAGTTAAAACTTAAAACAGTCCTTTCCAGGGCAAAAACTTAGTCAACAGCTCTTTTCAGGACTACAAGTTCATTAACACTACCATTCTTTTCAGGGCTAAAACTATACAGTCTTTTCCAGGACTAAACACTATAACACCATTCTGCCTCTACTTTTCTTTACATTACTTCTCTTTCAAGGCAGTTCCTGTTATATATTCGGGCTGACAATCCAGTTGGACAAGTGAGCTTGAATTTTAGATAAAGGAGAAGTTCGAAAGCAAAAGCACGAATTCTTTATAAAGGGAAATAATCCTGCAATAAAATGATTGAAATAATGCCCCATAAGTCATTTGATAATGGCCACCCTCGTTAAAACTGGAAGTCGAACTCTCTTTACTCCAACCCATTAGGGTGGTCCCAGCAAATTCGAATTAAGCGGACTTGACTGTATATTTTATGGCCCAGAATCATCATATTCATTATCTTCAGCTTCGTCACTCAGCAAAGTACTCGCACATGTATTTAGATCAAAAGGGGATTCTTGACGGCATTTCTCAGACATTTTGTAGACATCTGCTGGATGGTTGTTTACTTTGTGGCTTCAACTGTATGTCGAGGTTGACTACCGTTGCGGCAGTAAAGAAACTGAACTAAAAAAAAAAATATCAACATGTGTATTTTTCATTGCTGAATGAGAATTCACCCACTACTTCTGGTTACTTCTCTGTACAGGATCATTGTAGTGGCATGTTTATCGTGATGTATCTGTGGTATGGCATATAGAGATTGGGGAACTGTGGTATCGATGATTTCCATGCCCTACTAATACGTCATGGCAGTGCAACCTATACATTTTCATGATGTAGCATTTACATCATGCAGGGGATGAAGAGGTTAAATAATACGCTGAAGTAATTCATGAAAGCTAAGAATGTAAAACAAATTTAAGCATATGGTTTTAGGAAGACTCTAGATGTTGAAGAAATCATGTCAGTTTCAGTTTAAAGCAATATGAGAAAAAAAAAAATGACTTAATCATAGCTGCAAAGAAGTGACATGTCCAGGTGAAGTAAATTTTCTCACCATTCTAATTCTCTCGAGCAAATCGTTTTCATGTTTCCATCTGTCTGCTCTTATTAAATGAATCCTAAGAGATTTTAATCTTCAGAGTTTTTTTTTTTGTTGTTTTTTTGTTATACAATTAAAATTTTTAGAGAATTTGGGGTGCATGTCAGAGCTTTTTCATGTTCTCTTCCACATATGTGCAAAGATGTCTTCATTTTTCAGGTCCCATCCTAGCATTTTAGTGAAGGTTATGAATATGGATGAGGAGGAAGTTAAGCAACAGCTGCTGGTCTATCAGAATGAAGTGGATGAGTTAGAGAACAACAACACCGTCAGTGAACCAAATGAGGATGTGCCTACACCCACTCTATCTGCCTCAGTGAATATCTTTGGTAATCTCCCTTTGCTTCAGTCTTCTGTATTAGATATCACAAATGAAAAATTCAGAGTTAAAATACATATATGTATAACTAAAATATTACTATGCCCCCACAGAGGCAAAGAAAATTTATAAAAATTATCAAAATCCATCAACAAACAACAAAGTTGTGAATTTTTAAAGATTTACTGACTTAGAAAAATTTGTGGCACTCTCGCACCATGGCATCAAAGGCAGCTTTGCAAGGTGATAACCTTAGGACAGTGAAATATCGGAATTAAAGTGAATTATTGTCCTTTAAAATGATGTCATTGCTAACTTTGTTTGATTTTTCATGGCTTCGTTATTCAAGTTTGAAGAGAAGTGGGTCGGCATGGTAAGGATTGTCCGTATGGGCTGGGAAACAAAATTATATAAATAAAATACTTGTAAGCTTCATACATTTAAATGCAACAGATAATCAAACAAAAAGATATTGAACTTTAAATATGTTTTTATCTTAAGCAAACAGACATCTGTGGGGAGAGATATGAGAAAGGAGAAAACAACTTTTGCTATGGTTGAAATTTTTCCATCGACCTAAAATGTGGGCATGTGGTAGCTATCTCTATGCAGTCAATGGTTGCCTTAAGTGCTTGGCATAAAAGTACATTATGCAGTGCCTAGAAGAAGAATAGTTTTTCTAAATCTGTTTGTTGTTGTTGTTGTTTTCAGAGCTGTGGCTGACATAAAGTTGAGTGAATTTGGGTCACTTTAATCACATTGGAACATTCAGGAGATATATGAAAAAGTGTGACATTTGAACTTGTTCAGAATCTATCCCAACCTGGGCCAGAAACACAGAAATATGTTTAATTGAATTGTCAGGTTCTTGTTTTTGATAATTTGTAGTGTTCATTTGATGGAGCTAAATTATTCTGAATTTCAATATATTGGCAAACAGTATGCAGCAAGTTGAAGGCAATTTGCAGGATGGGCGCCTTTTCAGTCAGCTGTCTGGCCAGCTGTCAGGTGTAGTTTTGCTTCATTTTCCTTTTTCTTTTTTTTTTTCATTTTTGCACATTGTTAGCTTCTTGTGCTTGTATTCTGAAAGGTTCACTGTGAAGGCGTGAGATTTGCAGTGTTGTTAGTTTGTCATTGATGTTATTTTTATTGATATTCATATACATGTGTTTCACCCTCATATTCATATAGCCTTAGTGTACTGTTTATTTGACTTAAGCTTTTCTGATATGTGGATATGCTAGATTCAAGTCGATATATTTCATGACGATTATCTTTCTGTCTCTGCTAAGGTCCTGATGGATATTTGACTCAAGAGGCTGTGGATGCTCTCCCTAATTTCAAGGTAATCAATTCAGTTATGAAAATTTGATAGGACGTTTCACTTTCCACAGGACATTTCAATTTCCATTTGAATTTAAAATATTTTTCTTTCTTTGGTTGAATTTTTAATAATTTTATGCAGCTTTTATTTCAAGAATGGAGAAAGGATGCTCATACACAGCAAAGATTGAATAATAAAAAAAAAGAAAAAGATATAACTTCAGAGATGCAGAGATATAATTTTTGGTTGAAATACATAATATATACACAGTGTAATATGAACACCGTAACAATCCAGTCAAGCGATATTATCTATATGCAAAGCTACTGTACATAATTTTATAGCATTTCATCCTACATCAAAACTTTCTCACTGTTTGCTTTGTAAAATTCAATGATTTCAGTCGACCTTTCCTGTGTACAGTTGTATTTGCATGGTTACACATGTCAGCTTGAGAGATTTGACAAACTTTTTAATAGACCTTTTTCAAAGAGTTTTCAATCAATAGATTTATGTGACCACTGATTAATAATGAACTGCAGGTTCAAGTTCACCACAGTCTAACTTTACTGAAGGTCTCATTCTGACCATTTACATTTGAAACTACTTTATGCATTGTTTTTTTACATTGCATTGTTTTTTTACATTACTGCTCTGTGATGTTGATCATCAACCACTTCACTGCTAACAACTGTACAAGATATGTCCAAAACGTGGTCTCTGGTGTGCTAAAAGACATACTGATACATCCAAGACCAGCTTACCGCCAGCTTTTGCATTTTCTTCTTTCATATGATGCTCCGACCACAGACCAGCATTTTTTGAGAGATGTTGCAAGTTGATGATTGGCAGCTGACCAAGTGATAAGAGCCCTGCATACTCTGCTTGTAACAACTGTTAACATTAAATAACATTTGGCACTTCTGATGGGTTGCGGAAAAGTACAGCACAGGCTCTAGTTGGCTCGCTCACAGTGGGTGTGACTGAGTGTGAGTGAGGGTTGATAGTGGTCGAGACTGACTGTATCGCTTATGCTTAGCACAAGACTCAAAATTGATCTAGCAGTGAGGCAGTTACAGTTTCCTTGAAATAATAAATGAGATAATCACTGTTGTAAATGCTCTGAATCTTCTTTGTTCATTAGGTCTACAGGCGACGTTGGTATGTTCTTCTGTTGTACAGCCTGTTAGGTTTCACTCAGAGCGCCTTGTGGAACACTTGGGGACCCATCTCTACCACGTCCGAGGAAGCATTTGGCTGGAGTGATGCCTCAATAGCCTGGCTCAGCAACTGGGGATGTCTGTCCTATGTACTGACAGGACTCCTTTTCCCATGGCTGCTGCAAGTCAAAGGTAAATGTTGTGCTAACTGGGCTTGTCTTTTTGTAATGAGTAATTTTCTTCACTCTTTGCAAGGGAAAGATCAGTGTTTGTTTGTGTGATACATTTTTCTTGTATGGGTCTTTTCTTTGTCTGCTGCAAACAATGCAGACAATAGGTATGAAACGTGTTAAATGGGACCATATCTAATGGGTCTTTTTCCCATGAATGCTGCAATGACAGATAAAACTGAGCATGAATTACTCGAACCTTTGTAATTTTGAAATCATGAATCCCCCAAACAGAGCACCTTGCCAGCAATTTTATTTCTATAAATCTATGTATTTCTTCCATCGAACCCTTGTACAAAAACACAGAATTTATGATAATAACTTGTCAGTTGCGGATGTTAACAGATCTGCATTCAGTCAAATGTGTTGCTCAATATTTCATTCTTTGTCAAGCTCTTGTACATAAAAACACTAAATTGCTGAATTGTTTCTTGCTTTTCACCTGATGAAGTAGATGGAAAAGGGGATGGAGCTGTACTGAAATATACGGTCATGTGAAACTCAAATTTGAGAGAGATGTGAAATAGGAATCCCCAGAGTACTTATCAGTCATCCAAAATGTGATGAGAGAGAGCAGGTGACTCGGTGTTTGGTCGGTGCAGATCTTTGATGTGAGAGTGGAGATAGGCATGCTGAACCTGATACCTGACCACGGTCTTACGGTTCTGTCTGCTTTATATCAAAAGTAAATGCTGTTGCACAGTACATGTTGAGCATGATGTTTGAAAGTGGGAAAATGGATCAAATTATTATTGTTCCTTTTTTTTTTTTTTACTTACAACATTCTGTAGATGAAGCATGTAAGTGTTTATTGCCTGTTTGTGACAGGTTTGAGGTGGGCCACCATCATCAGTATGTTCCTGATTGCTGTAGGTTCTATCTGCAGAATAATCACATCAGAGCCCACAGTGGCCACTATGTAAGTACACAGAACTCATGGTGAAACATCTCACATGGCACTGTTTAGAAAAATACACTTAGCAAAACCAGCTTCATTTTCTATAGCAGAAATAAGAAGTGAACTATACCTGCATAACCATTTCTTTATGTCTTTCTCTGTTTGGTTTTGTTTGCTTTTGCTTGTACCTCCTTGTCAAAGAAATCTCTTTCATCACTAGAAGCTTATGCAGCATCATTTGCAAGTTTTATGAATCAGATGGAATGTTTTGTTGTAAAAATAACACTTTTGTTAAATAATGATAAATGTAAGACAATATTATTTTAGAAACTTACACAAGTCAACCTGTTACTCTGCGTATAATATATTCAGAAAGGGAATGAATACAAAATATATGGGATTTGTTTACCTGTAGTCTAAGCAGTTTTACTTTCATCTGATTAAATGTTCACAAAATATAACTTTGTTCCCTCCTTGACAGCTTAAATACATGAGATATGATAAATGTAATTAGGCAAACGTAGAGTATCTAATATTTGATTTGTTATTTTCAATCATGATTGCTATAGGTAAGATTATATAAAGATGAAATTATAAGTAAATTTTTTTTTTTTTTTTTTTTTTGCTTGCACCATGTCAGCTTGATTCACCTGGGCCAGTGTCTGAATGGTATGGCAGGTCCTATCGCCATGGCAGCTGTGCCCATGATGTCCTCTCTGTGGTTTCCCCCCAAGGAGAGGGTGACTGCCACTGCCATCAGTAACAGCATCAACAGTCTGGGTGTAGCCATACCATTTGTAGTGGGTAAGTTAAGTCATCTAGAATTCAAAACTAGAGCCTAGCACTCATATTCAAGTAGACCTAGGATTCTCACTAGTAAGATAAGATAGATAAGATGAACTTTATGTGTGTTCAAACCGCAGATGAAACATAATATCCCAGTAAGTCACATTCACACAAACAAACACATAAACTGAAATATTACATACAACACCAGAACAGGGCTGCTCAAGAAACATTGCAGCAACTTGATGTGCTTATCGCCGGCGGCAGAGATGAATTTCTTAAGACTGTTGATTAATTATTATACTACACATATGCTAACTGCTTACTTCTTTCAGAATAATGTGGTGTGTTCATAAAGTAGGTGCATGATCATCCTGAATTATTATATGTTTTGAAATACATGTCTCCTCGGATAGGATTTACAGATGTAATCCATAAGTCCAGTACTAGTGAGTGGCCTCATTAAGAATAGTTTTTCTTTAGTGGACTAGATCATTCCTTTAACTTTCCATTATGTAGAGTACAGGATTCAAAACCTTTTATTGGTGTTTTTTTTTTTTTTGTATACAAATGTGAGATTGTTCGGATGATAGACTTTTCATTGATTCTGTGATTATGATTCTACTCGTGCATCTGTTGACATCCCAGAGCATGGTATCAAACCCATTTGTCATAGGTAAACTTGCAGTTATCTAATTTGTTCATGATAAACGGGAGATCATTCCATCAAAGAACAAATGACACGTTATCTCTCAAACATGGACATTTACTGTCACAGATGAGTATGTTTTAACTTATATTATGAATTAAAACTTCTTCTTCCCATAGGACCGCTGCTGGTACACAGCCATACTGATGTTGACAATGCAACCTTGACGTTATCATCAAATCTTCATCCACAGTGAGTAACTGTAGTATCTGCACGCAGTTTTACACGCATCTCCTGGCTGTAGTCATGCAGACAATTTTTTTTTTTTTTTATTTCTTAAATTTTTACCAGATGGATGTGAATGGGGAGAGAAGAAGGCTGCAGGGAAGATGGTACTTACCTGTCCAATATTTTGGACAGCAACTGAAACACAATGCGTTTTTTCTTACCCTTGTGTGGTCAAGCAGATCATTTATACTACTTGATTATTGTGAATTGTCAGAAATTTGTTGTCTTGTTGCAATTTCCCTACAAAAATATCCAAAATTATTTCTAATGATTCTGTCTTATTGGGTTGTCCATCATTGTGTCAAGACTGCAGAGTGTAAATAAATGAATGATATCTCTGTCATTGAGGGATCCATTTGCAAGCAAAGGTCTTTCTTTTTTTTTTTTTTTTTTCACAAGCTTTGGACTTTTTTTTTTTTGTGACCATATTGTCTTCTTGTATAGTGTGCTGTGTGTTCTAATGTGGAGAACTGGTGGCACTGAAACTAATTGTTGACATGTTACTGTGTGCTCTCCATAACTTCTGGCTGCTTTTTATCATCATGGACTCATCTTACTTGAGGACTTCCTTGTTGAACACTATCATGTATATCACCTGTGGATGGTTTCCTTCAGTCATAAATAACCATGGGTAAATGTACTCTTAAGGAACGTGTTCTTTCATGGCTATAGAGGCCAATGAAGGAGAGAGATATGACTTGGCACAGGTATTATAGTTGGATGTGGTGTGAGAAATGCCTTCTTTCTCTTTTTCCCATTCTTGGGCTTATTTGTTTTCATCCAATTTTATTTTCACTAAAGAATTTAATTAAGCCCATTATCATTCTAGTAATTTTTGTTTATGATAAGCTCATGACAATATATATTTTTTTTTTTTTGGCTATTTCTTTACTACAGAATTTTGAATGCTGTCAGCAATACCTCTGGAAATTATACAGGTAGCTCATGTTTGTTATTTGTATTCCTGTGAATTTTGATAATTAAATAAACAAAATATACAATTTATTGTCATTGTTGTCAATATAATGCACATCCCAGTTATCCGTGGTAGAACTGTTTGAGTAATGTGGAACAGTGTGTCACTGTTTTTTTTTATGGTGTGGTCCTGAAATGACTTTTTCTCATCAGTTGCCATATATATATATATGGCAACTGATGAGAAAAAGTCATTTCAGGATGCAAAACTTTTGCTCAGTTTGCCTCAAAACATAAGCTAAGTGTCTCTTTGTAACCTGTCTACAAAATGTTCATTTTATATACCTTGTTACAAACACACGCCATCCATATTTTATCTCCACATACCATGATACTGACTTCTGGTATAACATGATAAGTATTCACATTTTTACCAGGGGCTGACCTGGTCTAATGATTTGCTCTTCAGAGTTGGTATTGTCTCCCTTCTAAAAGCAGACAATGTAGTAATATAGTAGTGAAATACATATACACACATAGTAGTGAAATTACATTGTCTTGAAACATGAAACTTTTTTTGTCATTCCCTAGACATGAAATTTAAAGTCAAATGGAAAGTCTTACCACTCCAGCAAAATTATCATCGACACTTCTAGGGTTAACTCTAAATAAGCAGATGGCTTTAGACTGCTTACTTTCATTTTTAGTCTCTTGTTATCTGGATTCATAAGGTGATATTTATGTTTTTTACTATCTACAGGGTGGCACACAGAAAAAGAAGGACAAAAATAAAGACTCATATTTTCAAGAGAAATTATAATTTTTTTTTATTTTTCAGGTGAGTTGCAGAGCCAACCTGTAATTTTTATTAGATACCAAGATGGACTATTGCAGACATTTTTCAGTGGAAGAGAGGACAAAGATGGCGGAACTTGCATCAAAAAATTCCCCACTAGCATACGATCACATGCTTGGTAGAAAATTTTAGAAACACTGGAAGTGTGGTTAACAGTAACAAAGGCCATAGTAACCCAAAGTTCACAGTGAGGACGCCCGTTCATGTTCAAGACATCAGGGATCAGTTGGAACAGTCACCCTGCAAGTGATGGGGAATTTTCTTCCCAGGGTATTCGCTTGGAAATTGTCTCCGAACAAGAGTCGGTGACTTTGTTGCAAAATATAGTTCCACAATCTTTGTTTTCTCTTCCAAAGAAAAATGCTCACAGTAGTCCATCTTGGTATCAGATAAAAGTTACAGGTGTACTCTGCAAGATGCAAAAAAAAAGAAATAATAATTTCTCTCAAAAATATTGATCTTTATTTTAGTCCCTCTTTTTGTGCGCCATCCTGTATTTCAAATTACTTCATTACCTACTTGCATCATATACAGTTCATTGGCAGGTTTCATAAGTTGTGTTCCTGCCATGTGATATTCGCTCATATCACAACAAGGTTAATATTTACAAATGTTGATTTCATAAATATTTATTTCAGAAGAAATCCATGCAGAGAGGCATGATATATTGGCTTATATGTACATAGGTAGGTTTTTTCATTTGTTTTAATTCCTGTAGTGAAAACTGCTGTTCAAGCAAGGTTGCTGAAATTAATTGTTTGTAATCTGGTTGTGTGCAACAGAGAAGAATGTAATTTATTAAGTGCATACAGCCACGAACAATATTTACCTAATTTGTACAGATTATTATTTTTTTTTTAATTATTTTTTTTTTTATACCGAATCCCTTCAAATGCATTTCAAACTGCTCCTTCATTATTTTATTGAATCTGACTAGGATTTTGAAGTATTTTATTTTACTTTTCTTCTAGAGTTTAACCACATGATTTCCAATCATTTCAAGCTCTCAAGTCTTTCTATTGCATTTTAGGTACTGAAAAAAAATGTTAGCAGCAGAAAAGATATTTCTTGGCTTTCACAGCTGACTAAATAAAATTGATTTCAAAATAGAAGAAACAATTATCTGAAAAGCAGATCCATCTTGGCTAATGTTTTGATTTGTATAGAGAAAGCAAATGATTTTCATGTTCTTTAATCATGTCAGTTTCCTTGCTGAATACTGAAAGAAGCATTTAGTTACAATACTGTATATTTTTATCTGGCCTATCATCCCAGAGTGTGCCTGGTCATGTGTCTTGTTCCTTGCCATCCTCATTTACTTTCCGGCCAAACCGCCGTTGCCACCCTGCGTGTCGGCAGCACTGGAGCGAGAGGAATACTGGTCAGGCCTGTGTGCACTCAGAAAGTACGTCAGGCCTTCAAGCATTACAAATTTGCATCAAACTCTATACCTGAGTGGATTGTTTGCTGCTTGCCAAGAATAGAAATTAGAATCTTTTTTTTTTTAACAAATTTAAAGATGTATTCTTGGGCATAGTCTACAAACACAAAATTCAGCTTATACACTCTTCAACATATGCATACATGAGTTTGTTGAAACTGATGGTTGGAAAAAAAGTTAAGCTGAGTGTATTAAAAAGTAAAAAAAAATCAATCAATAAATATGCTTTTGACAGTTCCTGTAAGATGTTTACTACTTTGTTGATCTATATCGTGTTTTTTTTTTTTTAATCTATCACACTCTTGCAGCAAAGCAAACTATCTGTGCATGGCCTTCATCTATAGCATATCGGCTGGCATTCTGAGTGTATGGGGCAGCGTGCTGAATGTCAACCTCAGCCAGTCTTTGGACATTGGGGAAGTAAGTCAGATTGTTTACTGTTCTGTTGGGTTATAAAAGAAACACAAGTGTAGTTGCACATATGTATTGTTTTGCAACTTAAGTGAAACGAATGGGATGTTTAATTTTTCAAGTATGGAATTTTTTAGTGTCTTTGAAAAGGTTACATTCTCTTAGCACCTTTCAACCTCCTCCGGCCGATTATCTTGACTCTGTGAAAAGAGAAATCAATATACATGTCCTTTATCTAGGAGAAAAAAAAAATTGTATCTTTACAACTCTTCTGCACCAAGATCTTCATATTCAAAGTTCATTTTTGTGGCCCCATGGTTAGAAAAATCCAGTTCTTTCATCCATTTTATTCTATTGCACCACAGCTTTCTTACATAAATTTTCAAAAAGTATTTCATAACAAAAATTTGAACTTTAGCTCCTTATAAGCTTAAAAAAATCCTTGGTTCTTATTTAACTACAATGCAGAGTATAAAAAGCAATCCGTGTGGTATAATAAGCGTCATCTGAAATCCATACTGCGCTGTCATACGTCGCATGGGGCCATCACAATCTTCTTCCATTCTGATCTTCTCTCTGCTGTCTCAGCCAGTTTTCTCATGTTCTCTATTCCTACTTCTTTGGTCTCTCTCATGATAGTTCTTTTAAATGTCTGTTTCAGTCTATAATAAACTTCTTGCAGTTCAAGAAATGTGATTTGATTTGATTTGGCAAGTTTTTCTTAAGTAATATCATGTCATAGTAGAATGTCTCGCAGTCAGTGAGAATGAGTCATATTTTGATTTTCATTAAATTGAGTTATTACTTTCATGTAATCATGCGGAAATTGTTTTATTTGTCAGTATATAATTCTTTTATTGTTTTTTTTTTTTTTTGATCTTTATATTGATTTTTTATTAGACTGAGTTTGCTGGATCATAGAATGAGTGACATTTGTGGAGTAAAATTTTGTTTGCCTCTGAAGAGTAAACGAGGGATTAATTTTTATCTTTTTTGCTTTTCTGTCCATCTTTTTTGTCCATTCATACTTCCAGTTTGCCATTGTTGTCTTTGTTTTTTAACCCCTGACTCCCTGCACATGACATTGGGTGCTGCCAGCTGATTGCCTCGCACTTTAATTTGGGCATTATTAACTTTGGCTTAAAACTGCTGGCAGTGGATGTAACTATTACCTAACAGACCAGCCCAACCAATTCACAGTAGTGCCCAAATATCTCAGATCTACATTAAAGACCATATTTTACGGGACAATTTAGATACAGTGAACATTTTAAGTGAGCAGTCAAATAGTTCAAACTGAAACACCAGAATTTATGTTTATTTTGATATTTATTTCCTGTCATCTAATATCAAAGACATTATTTGCTATTATCTCATTTGTTACACCACAAGTGTGATACAAATTATAAATATTTCTCCATCAAAGAAAAACTTTTCTCCCATACATTTTTTCAGAAAGAAGCCGGATGGCTGGGATTCTATTCTATATTAGGGGGCTGCATAGTTCCACTTTTGATCATGAGGTAAGCAAAGAAGTTCTTACGAGATGATTTTATATGCCAGGTTGTTATCCTGAGCATGTCTCAAATTAAACCAACACTGCTGTTTTATGTGAGATTTTGTCCGCAGCCTCATGCTTCATATATGGATTTGGCTGCTCTTTAGTTCAGTCATATAACATTAAATGTGGCAAGTGATCTATGTGGCATATCATTTATGCTTTTTTTTTTTTATGCTAGGTAAAAAAACACTGTTTACATAAATTCATCATATAACACTTTATCATCTCATGAAAACCAACGTATGAGGTATATCATATATGCTAGGTAAAAAACACAACCTGACATCCACAAACTGAACTCATCAGAGTTCTTTTGTGCTGAGAGATTGACTGATCTCTCTGTTTGTTGTGACTCCTGTAACCCTCAGCATACCTTTCATTCTGTTCTCATGCATATTCTCTAGTCAGTTTGTAGGTCAAACATTCATTTTCCTGCAGAGATCTGAGATGTTGAATATGAAATTGCGTTAGCTAGATTTAGCTGATTCACTCAGCAGTTAAACAAATCAAACATATTTGTTGGTAGAATCTGAAGCAGTGAAATACCCTTGATTGCAGGATTATTTAAACTAATTGAGGCTTGTGGGCGGCCAGTTGTAGCGAATAAGTTGGAGACTGAGATAACAATTATAAATCTCATGGTTATACTCCTCCTGAGTAAGAAGTTGGTCCTGTGTAATTACATCATATGATGTGGACATGTACATTCCTGTACATCAGTACATTCCTGTACATTCACATCAGCGAATGTTTGGGAACACGAAGCGTCTTAAGTGCATATAAAAAGCTGCAGAGCCAGTAAAAATTCCTTATGCTTTGAGGCATCTAAATAGTGATCCTGGTAATCAGATCTAGGCTTTGAGTATGATTTAGAAGCATTGTGAGTTGATCCTGGATGAACCAGGGACTGTGTCAATGTTGATGATAACCTGTGCTCTACTGCAAGTTTTTTTTTTGTTTTTTTTATGTCTCGTTTCTCAGGTTTGCAGATCTCTTTGCTCATCGTATGAAGTTGTTTATCCTGGTGATGTACATTCTGGCATCCGTCCTCTTCATCCTTTTTTCCTTGATGCTCATTGGACACATTCCGTTTTCTAGAGGTAACACATTGTTGCTTCGGCACAATCTAAGATTAGATATACTTTACTTATCCTCAAAAGGAAATTCACAGTTAATGAGACACAGTATACATGCAACATACATTCGCATTTATATGCATATAAACAATAATATCAAGAATAGTGTCAGAACGAGGGAGATTTACGAGAGATTGATACAGCTTGATAAACATATCACTGATTTAATTTTTGTAACACTTGATTAATTTTTACAACCAGAGTTTCCTTTATCCTCGTTGGAAATTCTCAAATGTAGCCAGCAAGAGGCCGTATTCCTCTGTTGTATAAAAGTGGAAGCTGCTGTGACACAGGGCTATTTTTTACATCAAGTAATGTATGTAACAATTTTTAGTGAAACACTTCCTCTCAAAATGACTCCAAGCCATTCGGTAAATCTCTTTCATGCATCAGTGGGAAACATATGGAACAGCTGAAGTTTATTGCAAAGTGTTTTTATAGTTCTTGAAAATTGAAAAGTACTTTGAAATAGCTTAATAGTCATAACTTTGGAACTGAGAATGCAAATTTATTTATGCAGGTTTTTAAGAGAGCATTTGTCTTGCGACCAGGGCAAATGAGTCGGAAGTCGTGCTGGGCGATAAAGATCCACGACCATTTTCGCCCGTTTTTAATTTCTTTCCGACAAAGATACTAAAAAATTTTTTTGTTTTCACAAAACGACAATTTAACCTTTTTTAACCTGGAAAAAGAACAATTTTGGTGTCATAGTCGGAAAATAGTAAAAAATGGTAAAAAACAACTGTAGCTTGAAATTACCCGGCGTGACTTCCGACTCATTTGCCCTGGGCGCAAGACATTTGTGAAATTTATTGCAGGAATGTATATCATGATAGACAGTTTTCAAGTGAAGACAAAGTTTACTCAAAAGCCATTTTTCAGTTCTTACCACTTCAAACATCTTTATGCATTCAGAGAACAGCTCTAATAAATCCAGTGAAATCTTGAAGTGAATGGCAGATGCCAACTTCAAAAGAGGTGCTTTGGAGTTGTATTATTGAAAATGCTCATCAAATGACTTTTTTGTTTTTTTTTCCAGTCCCCAACACATTTTCATCTTTCAACTTTTATAAAATCATATTCACTAAACTTTTATCAAAGTGTATCATATATTATAATAGTCTCTCATCATATTAAAATGATACCCCAGTTGCCCAAGTCATTGATTGTGGTTTTGAGAAAAACTGAGGTCTAGGATGTAATTTGGGCAAAGTGAACAAAATCTAGTAGTGACCCATTTCCTTTTGGAGATGAGCTGTCTTGAGGTTTTTTTTAACAATTTATGGTCCAGATGCATGGCCCAGATCATTTAATCCAAATATTTAGAAATGGCTTGGGCAATGGGAGATCATTTTAACCAGCTCAATTTCTTTCCTTTGCCAGACATAAGAGGTGTTGTACAAGAAATGTAAAGAGGAATAAAATCACATGTTCACCCTTTGCTTGAAACTGACATTGTGAAAAATTTCATGGTATAAGAATGTGTTTTCTTATGTAATTTATCAACTTTTTATTTTGGTGATCAGTCTTTCGATTGACAAAAGGTAAAGTGCTTTTTCTTTTGTTCTTTGCTTGCCCAGCAACTCTTGTTTCTGACAAAGAAAAGTAATATTGCAGGTGAAAATGATTTTCCACTATGTTATGACTGCAACATGTTGAATGTCCACATGAGAATTGACTGTGTAGTGTTATCTTTCAGCCATGTTGTACACGACAGTGATAGGAGGTTCCACGCTGGTCAATGCTGCTGTGCCTATCATGTATGAACTGGCCTGTGAGTTGGCCTATCCTACCAGTGAAGGGGCTGCCAATGGCATCCTCCTCATGCTCAATAATGTATGGGGGCTAATCTTCCTGGCTGTCTTCTCTGTCCCTCATGTCGGTGAGTATAGTCCTAGTCCTTTACAGGAGTGTCAAACTTCTGACGAGTTGGAATTCTGACTTTTTTGGTCATCGCTGACTTTTTTACTTTTGGCCGATCAACTGCCAACTTTGCTGAGTCCTCAAGGCAGTTGTGGTTTTATAATAATTTATAATGGGATACAAGTCCAGAACGATAGCAGGGGAACTGGAAGTGCATATGAAATTTGTGCATGCTCTGGCCGAGAGGTGAACTGCTGTTCGGCAGCTGTTTAAAGATTGAGATTGAAGTTGGTAGCCCTTAGTTCCTCACATCTGACAACAGGCAGTCGAGTGGTCATGTAAGAGTTAGTGGAAAATCAGCACATCAGAGTACCGATATTAACAAATAATACGCACATGGCCTTAGAAAGGCTAATGTATGAGGGTAGCGTTTCACGATCTAGATCTAGGTCTAGCTAACTACACTCAGTGATTATGGTGACGGCACTGCTTGTAGGATCTTGGAATTTCCACTAGTTGTGTAATGTTATAATCCCCTCCCAGGTTCCTGTAGAAACTTACAAATTTCTCCCAAAGTTGTTGTATTTTGTATGTCTTGCTTTAAACTAAATTGACACGACAGGCAATAATTTTTGATTTGCTGGCATATACTTTTTTGGGTTGAGGCTGAGTTTGCTGTAGAAGTTGTCTTTATACAGTATACATGTTGATGTCAGTACAATATGGAAGCAGTGTGTCTAAGTGAATGGTACAGTATTGCTTTCCCTCATTCTTTCAGTTTCTCCACCACCCTGTGCAGGTGACACACGTGGTGATGTAGCTTTCATATGAGGGAAATATGCTCTAGTAGACAATATTGTCATACTGAGTCTTATGCTTTCAGTTTCCTCACCATTTGTTGTAGGTACCATGTGGATGAACTGGGGCCTAGTGGGTTCCTGTGTAGTGTGCATCCCCCTTATCACCGTCCTGCGTGCTCGCTTTAGGCGCCTGGAGATGGACGAGCTGATCTCCCCTGAGGCTATGCTGTCGCAAGACATTGATGTGTCGGATGTCAGCGAGACAGACAGTGACCTGCCAGAAACCACGCCATTACTTGGGGCTCAGCGGGCATAGAGGGATTGATCAGTGCAAATATACAGTCGAGTCCGCTTAAATCGAATTTGCCAGAGTTCGCCTTCCAGTTTTTTAACGGGGGGGGTTGGCAATTCTGGAATGACTAATGAGGCACTATTTTATTTTATTCCGGGATTATTTCCCTTTATAAGGAAATCGCGCTATGGCTCTCAAAGGTTGTGTTTATCTTAAATTCAAGCCCTCTCGTATGATTGCATTGCTAGCCCTGGTAAGGGCTATGTTGAATGCAAACCTAATGTAAAGAAAAGTTAGAGCCATGAAAAAAAGTAGATTTTAGCCCTGAAAAGGACTGTTAATGTTAAAGTCCTAAAAAGGGCAGCTGAGTAAGTTTTACCCCTGAAATAGTTTTAACTGTGAAAACAGTTGAAGGAAGCCATCACATAGTCTGTGAGGATATAAGTGAGTCAACCGCAAGCCAAAAACTAGCACGATGGAGAATCTGGCCTATCACGTCCCGGTACGAAAACCAACATCATAACACTGGCGCAGCGCTCTGTAATAGCATAACCTACACAACTCGTAATGTATGTAGATCTAACACGTGTACTAATACATTTACGCGTGTACCTGTATTATAGGTTCTGCTAGAATGCTTGATTATCGATCGATTGTCGGCAGCACCGGCCCTGATACACCGTTTATCCCCCACCCCTTCCCCATGAACACATGACCTACTTACGCTGCGCGCAAGACTCAGTACATTGTCTAACCCCTCTCGCCCCATCCTCGGCGCTGCCTCCTTTGTTTTCAGACCGCTGGCATCCGTGTTGGTGGAAACCACGTGGAGATGACATTAGCCAATTTTTACCTTTGTGGCGGGGCTGACCAGTTCGATTTAAAAGAAACACACAGCGATGGCTTCGATTTATGCAAGAGGCAATTAATAGGTGCAAAGAGGAAAAAAAATCTATTGTTTCGTTTTTATTCGATTTATCAGAAATTCGGATTATCAGAGTTCGGTTTGAGTGGACTCGACTGTAGATGTTTGAACTATTTTTCTTAAACGTTTTTCTTTACACACACAACAGATGCAAACCATGTGAGTCTGAAAATAAGTCACGTTAGGTTTTTATTTTAAAATATCCCTTGCAAACTGTTGGCTTTATGCCTTTATGTAGTTTCCATAGTTTCCCGTTGGTAAACTTACACCATATAAAGGCATGATGCAAGAGGGTTTTGAAGGGATATTGTAAGACAAAACTATGGTGTGATCTCATTTTCGACTAATACAGTTTGCAACCATTACTGCTGATATATTGAAATGATCAGTGGTACTGACACTTGGTAAGGTAAAAATTCTATGGATGTGTGTCAATCCAGAAGATGTAGGGATACAGTGAGATTGGTGGGCAGATTATGAGAAATTAGGACACTATACTAGATAGAAAAGTAATAACTGTAAAAGTTTTAACCTATTATTTTGAGAGTGTGCATACACAAATTCTTTGTGATTGGGATCATTCGATGCTTGCACATCTATCTGTGATTCACTTTATTTTTGAGTGGATGAAGATTTTTATTTTTTATTTAAAAGGATTTGAGCACATTTAAATATTTGTTTAAAAAAAGGAAAAAATAGCATGTTAAGACTACGCCATGCAGGCAGAGATTGGCCTTGAACAGGTGCACGCAGACTATAAAAAAAACACGAGAAGCAATCGAGCTAGAACTGAGATCATTGCGGTAGTGAATACATCCAATCTTTTCACATTGTATTGACTACAGAGCCTGCTTATAGTGGTTGTTTTGCTAAATGGACACACTAACTGGATATGTGTGACTAACTGTAGCACAAGACTGTTTCTTATAAGAAGACATCAAAATTTGGTCTCAGTTCAGCTAATTTTTCAAGAAATAAATATGTTTGGTTGGCAGTGGATAGGTAGTGAATATCCACCATCCAACAATGTGGACATTCTTGAAATCCACAATAGCAGTTTAAAGGATCAAATTATTTGCTAATGAGAAGTTGATTTTCTGCCATTAAATAAATATGTATACAGTCGAGTCTGCTTAAATCGAATTTGCCGGGACGAACCTAATGGGTTCGATTAAAGAGAGTTCGTCTCCCAGTTTTTAACGGGGGGTGAGGAAGTGACTCATGAGGCACTATTGTATTTTATTCCAGGATTATTTCCCTTTGTAAAAAAATCGTGCTATGGTTCCCGAACTTTGTGCGTTTATCTTAAATTCAAGCCCTCTCGTATAATTGGATCGCTAGCCTTAGTAATATGGGCTGCATTGAAAGCAAAAGTAATGTAAAGAAAAGTTAGAGCCGTAAAAAGAACTTTTGATGAGTAGGTTTTAGCCTGGACTGTTAATGCTTTAGTCCTTAAAAGGGCAGCTGAGTAAGTTTTACCCCTGAAATAGTTTTAACTCTGAAAACAGTTAAAGGAAGTCATCACATAGACTGTAAGGATATAAGTAAGCCAACCGCAAGCGAAAAAAAAAACAAACAAACTAGCACGATGTGGCGTCCCGGTACGAGAACCAACATCATATCACTGGCGTAGCGTAACCTACACACTTCATTATACATGTAGATCTAATTCGTGTACTAGTACATTTACGCATATACCAGTACCTGTACTATAGGTTCTGCTAGGATGCTTGATTATCGATCGCCGGCAGCGCTGGCGCTGATACACTGTTTATCCCTCCTCCCCCGTGAACACATGACCGTCTTACGCTGCGTGCGAGGCACCATATATTGCCTAATGCCTCTCACCCCATCCGCGGCGCTGTCTCCTTTGTTTTCAAATCGCTGGCATCCGCATTGGTGGAGAATAGCTGATTTTTACCTTTGTGGCGTTGCTGACCAGTTTGATTTAAAGGAAACACACGGCGATGGCTTCGATTTATGCGAGAGGCATTTAATAGGTGCAAAGAGGAAAAAAATCTA
>JBCEWB010000009.1:1142279-1193056 GCA_039654565.1 Peronia peronii | reverse complement strand
CATACATACATACATACATACATTCATACATACATACATACATACATACATACAGACAGACAGACAGACAGACAGACAGACAGATAGACAGACAGATAAACAGATATGCCCAGAGATCAAGGTGACCCAGCCTGTGAGCGAGAAACGGCAGCAACACTTCCTAGGGAAGCCCTAGACTTTCCGGAAATCGATGACCCTAGAGTTAAGTACCGGTGGGCTTAAGTGGGCGGGGTGTTAGGAAAACCTGAACGCTGACGAATCGGGGAAACCAGTCAGTGAGTTTGTGTTTTCCTGAGAAAGGTCATAGTGATCCCGGAAGTATGTGTGTCTTTGGGGAGATTGGGGGGGGGGGGGGGAAGGCTGGAAAGGGGGAGGGACAAACATGGATGGTTTTCATGTCATGAAGTTTTCGTTGTTGATAAGTGGAGCAGTAAGATAGAAAGAGAGGAACATTTATACTAGTCTGATGGATGGATGGATGGATGGATGGATGGATGGGATAAATGGATGGATGGATGGATGGATGGATGGATGGATGGATGGGATAAATGGATGGATGGATGGATGGATGGGATAAATGGATGGATGGATGGATGGATCGATGGGATGAATGGATGGATGGATGGATGGATATGTGGAAGGATGGATGATTGGATAGATGGGTGGAAGGCTGGATGGATGGATGGATGGATGGATGGATGGATGGATGGATGGATGGATGGATAGATGATGGATGGGATGAATGGATGGATGGAATGATGGATGGGTGGATGGCCCTCTTGGTCCCCAGACGAGTTTCACCCCCCCCCCCTCACACACACACACCAATCGAGAGAATTCATTTCAGATTTCTCTTGAGTATTCCTAAAGTACACGCCCCCAAGTTCTAAATTTTATCATCTTATTATAGAAACGTAGTTCTGAATAGCATTTTATTTATTTATTTATTTTCAAAATGCATGGACATACGAGCACAATAATTAGTTTATCGTTCATCCCATGCGACTTAGAGAACAGCCAATGTGCGACCAGCGAGCAGATTATGCTCCACGTGTCCCTAATTCTAACGACATTGCCCCACCCTCTGGCCATTCTCCAGCCACTCACGCCCTCCGTACCGCCCACTCTGGCAACCACTGATCTCTAACACTCCCCCCCCCCCCCCGAGCTAGTCTTAACCCTCTCTAGCCAGGACTATCTGCCCTTCTCCCTGATCTACCCGCTGTCTGAGGCCAAAATATTCTTGTGGTGCCCTGGAATGTTCGATAAGAATTACAAATACAACTGTCTCTAGGTAGGACTCCTTTTTTGTTTATTTATTTATTCATTTAGTTATTTATACGTGTGTCTGCGACTGTGTAGTTGTCATTCGTAATATTTGCAGCACTTTGGGAGGGGGGGGGGAAAGGGGGGGGGGGATTATGCTTGAAAAGGTTTTGATATGTTTGGTTTTTCTGAAACATCTTTGAGCTGACGCCACTACAGTGGAGATCTTTCTGATCAGCCTTGTTACGTCCTTTGCCAGACACCCCTACAAAAAAGGTAAGCGGATGACAAGACAACATTTTGGCACATTACTTTTTTTTCTGTATTTTTATCACGTGTGCTTATCGATTGAAAAGAATAAAGGTGATTTTCTTCTATTTACTATGTAAGTTCAACAGTCCGTGTATGTGGCAAAGGGGAGTAATCAAAGAAGTAAAAATTGTAGATAGGAAGATCGTTAGTTTTTAGTGATGACCAATGTTCAGTCGGTATAAATAGTCTCACAGTAGGATTTTTTATATTCAACCTTGTTTTTTTTCTGATTTTGTTTTGAGTTATTCTGTCACACTCTTTCCAAAACTGTCCTGGGTATTTCAGGGTTAAGCTCCATATCTTTTGTATGTCTGCCTGCAGAACGATCTCGATAGAAGCAGAACTTCGAATTTAGCATAAAAACGTGTGTACAATGAGTCTCGTGACTGCTTAGATAAAATCTATCACACCATATCAGTAAGAGTTAATTGTCTACATGAACTATCTTTTGTTATCTGTTGATATCTGGCTGATGTCAGAGACAATACATGGCGTCTACTTTCTGTGGGAGATCTCGTGCTGTATTACATCATAGATCACCTTCGTCCTGTCTCGCTGAGATAATCTGGATAAAACGTAGAGCTGGTGATTGACAACTCAAGCTACTGCTAAACTTCACCGTCAGAATGCGTGTCCATTCATCTGGCTGATTCTTTGGCTTTAACCCTATATGGGTTAAGGAACCGATTTGGAAAAGGCTCGAATGTCAAGTGTACATGATGAAGAAGATATTGGTCTTCTGTTTTCAATGGTCAATAAGCCCTCATGTTATCTAACCATTTTGTACTTTAGCCTGACTCTGTGTGTTTTCCCTTCAATAATTTCTCGGCAAAACGTCTAATTTGTTTCTCTGATCTCGTGAGCAGGTCATGCCATTTCCGGCTGCACTCTCTCATATTTTCCTTGCCGTCATTTGTCGAGTTGTCTTTCCCCATATATGTTATTTCATGCTTAAAATTTTATGGTAATGTCTCACATCTCTGGTCTGTGATCTGCGGTTCTGTGAGGAGTCATGACTTGAATTACGTGGAATAAACTGAAAGAGACAAAAGTTCGCCCATCTGATTTTGTGCCCGACACTAAATGTGCTCTTGTCCGTAACCTCTCCTGAAACTTGTGAGTTTTGACGTCACTAAAGTGAGGCTCTGGCTGGGATTTCTGCCGTGGATGAAAGCGCGGAGTTTGGTATTTCTTAGCTCCCAACTTTCAGTGGCGATCTATTCTGCCTTGAAAAGAAAAGAAACTGATGCCAAAGAGTGGACAACTGGACGATGCCGGGGATGTTTTCCTGTCCATTACGTCATCGCTATTCTAAAAAAATAGGTGAACTTGTTGTTGTTATTGATTTACCCCGCTACGATATACGACAAAATTATTGCACCAAATATTTTCTTGATATCCTCTGGTTATCCAAAGAGGAAGATCAATACAATTACATACACACACACACCCGCTGTATAATACACACACATTCACACACAAACACGATGTATACACGCTCTCTCTCTCTCACACATACACCCTGGAAAATACAAGACATATGAGACCGTGCACAATGTGTTAACAATGTGTTGAGTAACCGTGCACAATGTGTTAACAATGTGTTGAGTGAAGCAGTCGATCCATGTCTTCACCTACTGATCTTATTATGACTGGGTCCAGCATGCACTGCCTCATGCCGGACACTTGACTTCCTCCCAACACTAAGTTACTTCTGACAAATTTGGCTCTTGAAAACTTTTGTCAAGATTAGTTTTTGTTTTTAATGTCTCTTTTATGATTCAGTGATCAAAATATAATATTTAGAAGAGGAAAAGACGCCATAGATTGTCATTTCATAGTTTTCATAGCTAGGCCTGTAGTTGAATAGGAGGGGAAATAGTCTGGTAAAACTGAGATGGTGCAGACGTTATGTCAAACTGTGTCAGGACAGGTCCTTAAAACTGAGAGATAACAATCTGTCATCTCCAGATAGGACGTCTGTTTCACTCACTAGATGGGCGGTATCGCTAGAACTAGGCCTGATAGGAGCGGGCGGTCTAATGATCTAAATGACTGTGGTTATGTAATGGTTAACTATGGGAGACAACCAAATCTAGTTCACACCAACCACAGACATCCCAGGCTCTCTGTGATAGCAGTGGAGAGTCTGAAGTGGCTCTCTTTCCGCAGTCTCTCTCATGGATGACAATTCAACTTGACAGTTCAGTCGAACTCGTTGGTTCATGAAGTACATTTTCCTCAATTGAATTCACGTTTTTAGCTCTAGACTTTTATTCTCGTTTTGTAACTAAAACTACATGTTGATCATCTAGATCGGTTACAAGTCTCTCTGAGTACGTGCAGTTTCATTCATTTTCTCTCCTGCCTTTCCTCGGCCGTCAGATATCGCAGCACAACTTGACTCCTTGGAGGAGGTGCAGAATTGTAAACATGCTGATGTTTTCTGTGTCACGTTTGCATTTATCACCCTGTCCGTGCGTGGTATGAGAGAGATAGGCCGTGATAGATCCTTTTTTCACAGCCAAGTGCCAGGTGTGTTCAATCTCGGCGGGATTAGAACGCATACATTTCACAACCACAGTGTAGTGTTGGCTCAGGTGCTGCCGTGTCGTGTGCGCTGCTGTGTGTGAAGTTGTGTAGGAAACTGTGTCAAGTCCCGGTACCGTACCAGAGGATTTCCTGCGGACACATTGTAACGGTGTGTCAACATGAGTAAGGAGGAGGGGGAGGAAGCATTTGAGGAGGTTTCCACTGAGGTAAGACTTACACACTTCGCCTCTCAGGTCTGTCACATATAAACGTTTTCATGTAAAAACTATGATGTTTTGTGTAAGACACAATTATGTTGAATAGAACCGTTGGTGTCCAGTCAAAAACGATCTAGATCTGGATCTGTGTGTGTGTTGTCAAGACGACTTGATAGACTCGACTTTACTGAGATGTTGCTTTCTTGTTTCGTTGTGTTGTTCCACGCACACAGAGACGCTTAAGGTTAAATGCTGGGTCACTTTTCGTGAGTGACATCTTGTGATAAAACAGCTGTCATGATTTGTACTAGACCTACGTGTATTCAATTTAAAGGCATGTAGATTATCGACCCGATCGTAGATTAGATCTATTCTAGATCTACGCACGTCAGTTCATCGTTTCATTTTGTTGTTGTCACTCAAAGTTGAGGTTAAACTATGTGTGGTCGTGATGGTTTGGACCCATTTAATGATGTATACATTCAAATCACATGTACTGGCACGAATGTTGTGGTTAAGGGTTTGACAAGGTCATGACTGGGGTGTTGAGTTCCAGGTCTCAGGACAAACCAGCGTAATGGCTTGTTGATCTGGGTCGAACATGGTCTTACTTAGATCAAGAAGTGTAGACTCGGGAATTAACATCATAAACGTCTGTGTTGATGTGAGCAACTTAGATCTAGTTTTTCTGTTTGTTTAAATGACTATAACCTGTTTTCCTATGAAGTGACCCTCGATATGCCTCCACTTCGCCAAATTTATAAAGTTTACTCGTAAGATAAATCTAGTCCGGAATGAAACCGCTATAAACCGTGATCTTAAACTGAACAAGTTCATATTTATTTATTGCTTTATTTTGACCTAGATCTGTAGATCTATAAGACGACCATGAAGACTGACATAGCACAAAGCTCGTTCTTTACACACCATCGAGTGGCCGTGACAAATCAGTCGGCCAAAGTTTAGCTGTCGCTCGCCCAGCGTCATATGTCTCTGACCAGTGAAAACTACCTTAGAGGACAGACTTTGAAGGCAAAGTGTTATTGAGTTCAAAAATTGAATTCATATAAGATGGAAATTCACTTGTCTCATAGAGCAGCACTAATACTCTCTTATCTTAACACCTGTTGCTATGGCTGGCAGGTGATTAGGAAAAACGTGTATAATATTATGTCATTTTAACCCAGAGATGTCGATCTGACAAACACCAAATAACAAGATAAACCAATTTAGTTGTCCTGCCAGTGTCTGCTTGTAAAATGGTATCTCCAGCCCCCGAAACACAGGCTCACACACATGCGTGTACACACACACACACACTCCCACACACAGACAATATGAAAATGACCCCGATATAGCTGGACGACATTGTGTCGATGAGACCATCTTTGGTTGTAGCTGTTGATTTTTGCAGGCTCCACAGCAGTGTTTGTGCTATCGAGTGGAGATTGTCCACCTTGTATGTATCTGGAACATGTGAACTTTGTAGGGCAACACATATAAACAACGCCGGATCATAAACATGTCTTTCCACATGATGTGTCAGGACGTCTGTCAGTTTTGGTTCTTCCTTTGTTTATGTTTTGCTCCCTGCCATATTTGCAAAGCCGTCACTTCCTTCACTATCCTGCAAAATGAACTGAAATAGAGACCAAAAAAATTGTCTAAAGTCTAGTGTCATCAATACTACAACTGTAGAACACAAGGGCTGTAATCAAAAGCCCAAAATTTATCAATAACTTTAATCTGATCTCATGATACTGCATTTCCGCTACTTGATGAGGAGTACAAACTTTGTACTCACACAGACAGCGCTGATAGATTTATATATATTTGTGACAAAACGCATTTTTTAAAATGACAGTTTAATTATACCAATTATAGCTTCACCTATTCGAGTATAATTAAAGTTCACAATGTTCAAAGATCAGATTATTGCACCACTTTATTTGCTAGAAACTGCATTTCTTTAATCATATCTTAGAGGACCGATTGCTTAACTAAAAGTGGATTAAATCTCAACTTTTGGGGGAACAGAAGACTAACAAGTGTTTACAAAAGACGCCATTTTGTCAGAGCGCGGTCGAGTTAGGCCCCGTATAAACATTGAAGGTCATGGGTGAGTTTTCTGGACTGACCAACTGTTAATCTGTGTCAGTCATTGAAACCCCCGTCTGTCTGTAACAAAACAAGGCCTGTGTTCCAGTCTGTGGTCAAGAACTTGCTGTGTTATGTCCTGTTGTTTCAGTGTCCGTGCTTGTGTTTGTGGGTTTCGACTATTCCCAGTTCTCCAGGGGTATCTTTGCCCATCATAAGTTTGAGGTTGTTTTCTCCGTTGACAGTATTGTTGATAGTAAAGGGCTGGTTTTTAAAAGGTTTGTCTTTTCAGCATGTTGTTATCGTAAATTTGGTTTTGCTCAGAATCGACAGTCTTTTGCATTTTGATTTTCAGCTTGTTATATATTATTAATTCACATAATATATTTATTATTGATTAATTGATTTTTTACCTGTTTATTTGTATATTCATTTTCTGAATCAAAGTAAAGACGTCTTTTTTTTTTCCAACTGATGGCACAATCAGTGTTAATTAACATGGTGCTCATGTTCTGTGGAAAACCTTGAGCTCTCCCTTACGTCTGCAGGTTGTAAACCTCGTCTCTTGTAGGGTCCGTGCGTAGTTTTGTAAATCAGGCGTTCATTTCCTGCATGCAGATCTTTCAACATATAATTTTTGTTTGTTTATGTGTTTGTTTTGTTTTGACAGTTCTTCTTACTGTTGTCATGACTGTTGTTCAGTCTGGCTTCTGATAATGTTCTGCTCACAAATTTTGCCGCGGTCAAGGGCGCCAGTCTCGAATTTCGGGTTTTTAACTCATTCAGCACCAGCTTTAGCTGCGGTTCATTCTTTTGTCTCTTGTGTGTTCAAACTTCGACTTTTACAGTTGTTGATATTCAGTGAATGAATGAATGAATGAATGAATCAGTCAGTCAGCCAATCAATCAATCAGTCAATCAATCAATCAATCAATCAGTCAGTCAATCAGTCAATCAATCAGTCAATCAATCAATCACGATCGAACGAACGGATGGATGAAGAAGTGACATTGGAAATCAAAGAACATATTAGAGAATTTGAAAACCCAGTCTTAACTTAACCACTGTCAGAAGGCAGAAACTATGCAAGTGTGCTGACCCAACATCACGAAACGAGATCAGATGGACTGGGTAGGACGATCCCTCGCTTTAAGAAAGTATCGAAGGAAAGGGACGCTGAAGGACAGAAGAAGGAGGTATAGACAACATGGAGGTATAGACATGCAGGACCTTCATAGAAGAAGCACAGATAAAACTGGAGAAAGCTGGTGTAGAAATATCTCGCGCAGCGGCCTCACAGCTCTGTACAGAATTAAGGGATCAAGCGAAATAATCTCTCCCAGTGCAGGTGTTCAGCTCATGTAGCAGGTTACAAGGTCTAAGGTTGACCAGATTTATCTGTCGGTCCACGCATTACTCAAGCGCTTTATCATCAATGCTAACACCGTTTATCACTATATCAGTCACCTGACGACAGGGCAGGAGTTGCTATAAGTGGCTGACAGTAAATTTAAAAGCCAGCTTTGTTCTCTGATCTTGTTATCGAGTGTCGCAGTGGCCGTGTGGTTAAGTGTCTGCTGCTTGGCGAAAAGCTCACATCGTGGAGGTCGCGGGTTTGAATCTCAGATCTTTGGTCGGGAGATGGGAAGAGTCGAAGATTAGAACCTGCATTTTTTCAATGTCATAACGGTGCCTTGGCTTCCTCTGCCTAGGGAAGCCCGACGTCTAGCCTTCTCCCATAATAAGGGCGAATATATTGCGGAGATCCTGTGTGCACATTATGCATGTTAAAAAAACATTGGCAGTTAAAAATCGATGAGGAATGGGCGGAACACCGCTGTCCGGGCAAATTTTCTTGTTATCGGATCAGACGTGGACCAGCGAAACACGCCCGACGTGGACAAACAGCGTCGAGTTTGTTACAATTGAGTTTTTTGCTGATTTCAATTTTGATTCACGTGCAAGCTCAACGCTGTCTGATTCTCAAGTAACATCATCCTGTCTCCAAAACAAAACTTGACACTGCTGTGTAAAACTAATATCTCACGGAGACAAAAGTGTCATGGGGTCTCTTAGTTAATCTTAGTCAGTTTCGTCAAAGAATTGAACTTCTGTCTAAAAAACAACAGTCTTAAAAACTGTGATCTTGCAGAAGTTGAAACATCTGCTCGTACTTTTATTTAAAAAAAAACATCGTGTGAATACTTTTTTCAAGGCTTCACTGTCGAATCGAGACTTGCTTTCAGGTGCATCAAGTTGGTTTGTCTGACCGATTTACATCAATATCCATTATATTTAGTATTTGGTAGCATGGAGTGCAGACAGCGGCCTGCAGTCTGATCAATTTCTGTTTGCTGTTGATCACTATTTTTGGTGCAAACATGAATTCAGTTCTGTATTGGTGTGGCCACCAAGACGGAAACCTCATGACCGACACGATTGTTCACCCATAGGACAATGTTTGGTCGTGTCGTTTTTGATATGCATGTCCATCGAGGGGGAAACGACACGATCAGTCTGTTTGGCAAAGTCTAGTGTATAGTGTGTGACGTCAGTAGTTCTTGAACTTGAATGTGAAACGTTAAATACGCATTCAATCCTAGTGATTTGAGCGAAGACTTTACTAATTTGAGGTGTCTAAGACGAGTATGATTTTGTTGTTGTTGTTGTTATTGTTGTTGTTTATTTGAACTAAAAACTTCTTTTTTTTTCCTGCCGGCTCAGCCGATCACCATGCGTCATCAGATAAAATGACATGAATGGTGAAAGCGGGAGTCCATCTGACTTGTCGTTTGTCTGAAGCAGTCCTGTGATTGTGGTGGACACACGGCAGATTCGCAGTCATTGTAATGGTGAAGACTGGTGTTCTATTTCAACTCACAGCTTTTTCGGACAGACGGACGACTTTCGGTGGTGTCAGGTCGTCTCCGTCTTGGGCCTCGCGCTCACCATTTCATCTCTCTTGATGGCTGATTATATCTCATATTTATATCTCATGCACCTAGCAAAGAAAAGTATTCTGACTTCCCGGGGGGTAGGGGTTGGGGGGAGGGGGGGAGGGGAGGGGGGGAGACACCGGCAGCCGTGTAATTATTTACGCTATTAATTTCCCTGGCCTGGCATTGTCTCCCTTGCATCATACATTACGTCACTTCCGATTTCCCGGTCATATTTGCAACTTTGTAGACGCCAGCTGAGTTCAGCCCAGTAGTAAACAAGTTTACTGCATTCGTCATTTACAGACAGCATGCTGCTTTGTATTACTGTAAATTTTATTCTCTTCCCGCACAGGACTTGCTGCCGAAGATTCTGGTGAGAGAGCCGGTGACCCACGATACCTGGGAACATGGAAAGTTCACGACCTACCAGATCGTTGTCAAGGTAACCACACCACAAATTATCAAGTCCTAGCACCAGAATAAGAAGTGATTTTCTCCTTAATGAACACAGCCTTCATATAATAGCCGGAAAGGAATAATAAAGATGGGCTAAGATTATAACGGGAACTGTAATCTTAATGCAGGCTTTCACTTCCAGCCCAGACTTGTAATACACCGGGCCAATGACCCCTCTAGCCTCCCGTGTTCCCTCTCTGTTTTCACGCCATCCAATCTACCATGGCAATGAACGAAGTCAGTACATATTATTACCCTGCCATAGCCTGAGTTGCTAAGATAAACGACCGGTTTGCTGACTCAGTTGACCAGAGTACTTAGACCTGCGATAGAGTGCATGGGGAATGGGGTGGGATCAGTGGATTTCACTGGGATATCCTCACTTAATGTCTGTTGTGAGTGGATCAAGGAATCAAATCCCCAAACAACTGACCAGCCAAACAACCAACCAACCAACCAACCAGTCAGATAATCATCCAACCAAGTGATTAGACGACCTACCAATCAAGCTTATGATCAAATGACTAGTCGGTTAAGCAACCAACCAGCCAAGCAACAGACTGATCCTTCAGCTAACATGCTGTCTGCCAGCTGATTAATATGGCTTAGTCAGTTAGTCAGTCTTTCAGTTGATTAGTTGGTCGGTCATTTCATTGATCGGCAGTTAGTCTGTCCGTCAGTCAGCCAGTTGATCTGTGGATGGCCCTGTCCATCCATTGGTTAGTCAATCAGTCAGTCAGTCAGTTGAGGCATCAGTCAATAAAGCAGTCAGTCAGTCAAGATATCAACCAGTCAATCTGTCTCAGTTGTGATGAATTCTGATACTCATATATGTGTGATTTTTTGACACTGTGTATGTTTCAGACAGACCACCCAGCCTTTCACTTACCTCTGTCCGTGGTGCGACGTCGGTACTCAGAGGTCAGGTGGTTGTACAACACACTCAAGCAAAACCACAAACACATGTGAGTGCGTGTTTGGTTCATTCGTCACTGATATCATCAACATCATCATTTCATCAGAACTGCAGTCATTCATTCCTTTCATCATCCTCACTCTTATCAATATTTTTAGCATTTTGGGGAGAACGAGTCAAAGAGCAGACGACAATAGATTTTCAAAGTGAGAGTCAGCTGAAAATTAAAGGAAAGAGTAATGGGATTCAATGATCGATGGATATCCTCATCCACCCACATATGACATGAATTTTTGATATTTGACGTTCATCTATACAAACAGAACACTATGCTATGCCTTTGTGCCTCCTGCCGGTGGCTGTCTCGATCTATGCATGTATGATATCAATCTATCTATAATAAGCATGTATCCATTTATGACCATCATCTATCCATATCTGATATCCATCTATCCATATGACATCCATCTATGTTATGCAGCCATATTGACATCTATCCATTCATGTAGTTTTCAAAATTAAAAAGTTATTTTGTGCTCAAAACAACTATAATGACCACTGAAATCTCTTATTACATGTATTTGTTCTGCTTTTACATTTGCTAGTACCAGGAGATTGTTTTTGTTTGTTTATAGCACATGAAGTCACCCATCTAGTGAAAGATTTACTCATCATTAATGTTTTCATTCCCACTATTTTGAAACCATATCATTAGGTCCCTACCAGCGCCACCTCCCAAGAGGGTCATGTCTGAAAGGTTTAACAATGACTTCATCAACATGCGAATGCAAGGCTTGCAGGATTTCCTGAACGAGTAAGTTTGCCGTTGGTCATTTTTGGTCACAAAACAGAAATTATGAATAGACGTTCCAAAACTCAACTGTTCATCAAAGGGTGTGGAGGTGGGTGTAGAAATAAAAGCGAACAGCAAGGTGGCGGCAGTTGTGGTGAAATGAAGACGTCGGTGAATGTAATAATGTGAAAGTTTGTAGTAGCTCATGACCATTTGAGACACGACCCAATGAAATCAGGTGCTGATCAGTTTTTGAGCATATCCAGTTATTGGTATCATATTAAAACTTATTCATTTCTCTTTTAATTGGTGAAAACTCTTTGTTCTACCTGAAACAAAAGCTGGAGATGTTGGCAGTTAAAGATGATGGGGGTGATTTGCTGGTGCAGTGAGTCTTGGTGAGATCATGGCCAGTGAATGTTGTTAATCTCATTTAAATTGGGTCTCTAAATTACAGATTTTTGACTTTTTGTCAGTGTATTTCAGCAAATTCAAATCTGAGTACATTCTGAATGGACATGTAAAGGTTTTGTAAAATAAAAAAATTGCTTAAAAAATTCATTCACTGTTTGAAAAAAATAATGATTTCTTTGATTGCCTTTTGTTTGACCAGTGCCAGATTTCATCGTGTCACATCTCATTGGATGATACTGTCTGTGCACTGCGGGTCACAGAAATTGATTAGACCAGGAAGTGACAGACAAAGTTTGTGGACTTGACTTGAGATGACAAAAGCCAGTTTTATTTTTAACATCATCTGTTGTCTGCTTCTCATGTAGTTAATGTCCTGTCATGATGATGATGATGGTGATGTTTTTTTTCTGACATCCAAATATCATGGTGAGGTGTCATGGTGAGGTGTCATGGTGAGGTGTCATGGTGACGTGTCATGGTGAGGTGGGAGAGCATTTCCTTTGGTAGTTGAAGAACCCAGTGTGAGAGAGGTAGATCTTGTTGTATCCTCCACAGATGAAGAGGGCGTCCGTACTTCTCTCTTTTGAACCGTCTTTCTGTCTCTTGTGCACCTCTTCTATATTATTGTTTTCCTCAAGCTCTTGCTGTCCAACAGTCCTGCCGATGGAATCAGCCCCGCTTGCCCCATTCAAGTGCTGTCTAATAATCGCCATCCCAGGTTTGCTTTCCCACATGTAACTGAAAAAGCAGCTGAAACTGCCCTGTGCCCTATCATATATATGTAATTAATACGTAAATTGATGTTGTCGTTTGCCTGCCAGGTTACTCATCATCGACACAGTTCTGTCAGATTCTGCCTTCCATTTATTTCTGCAAACTGATCTGACGACTGAGGAAATGGATGAATATTTTGCTGGCATTTTGTCAGAGGAAATCATTGAAGCAGCTTGGAAAAATGCCGGCCACATCCACACCAGCAGTTTCTGTATCAAGTAAGTTTCACTTAGGACACGCTGCAAGTATATCGAGAGCTTGCGTTTTTCAATGAATTGAGCTTAGTTTGTTTTGAATGAGTTCTGACTCCAAAAAAGGGAGAATAATCATTACATACCAAAACTATTCCCTAGCCCAAAAAAAAAAAAAAAGAAAAGAAAAGATGGAGTGAAGTGTGAGAAGTTATTCGAACGAGTTTTTAATTTCTTAATTTAATGCTTTACTCCCTGCCTTAGCTCCAAAACCAGCCTGGTGCTGTCCCTTGACTGTCATAGGGAAAGGAAATAAAATGCAAATAAAATCTGTCCAGACTTGATGCTGAAACGGGGGATGTACAATGTAGTCAAAAGCTCAAATTTTTTTCAAAACTAGAATCTTATCACTAGGTACTGTTTATATTTCCACCATTAAGTAATTCATCAATTACTGGGTGTCTGAAGAACTTGGATTGAAGCAGACTAGGATTAGGAATTTTTTAGTTTCTTGGGAGGAAAGGAGAAATGGGGGGATGGGGGGAGTATTTCAGATGAGATTTCAACTGAATGGTGGTTGTATGAACGACCGCTCACTCGCAGGATAATTATCATCACTTCCTTTGGTGTAAATGCCATTTTTTTACCCCCTGAAATCTCTTAGAACATTTGACAAATTAATGTGTCTGATTCCAGAGCTTATGAACAGTTTGTATATCAGTTTGAAAGTTGAATTGACTTGTTTGATTGTTAGACCACAACTGGTCAAGTCCGAGCTAACAACTCATGGAAGACAAGTAAGACACGAATTGTCAGATAAAATTGATGGAGGGCAGTGAGACAAACACACTAATAAAAAAACATTGTATGTCCATTAATCATTAACTTCTTCCTGACAATTGTCATATCCAAAATTTGCTTTGAAGCTAAGGAGTTGAGCTGATGATGTGTAGCAAACATCGTAAATTAAAACGCCCGTACTTACGCTGTATGTAGAGGTAGTGAAAAATGTACGTCATAGTCACACTCTTCGATATCAAAAACACCAGGAAGAAAGTAAATTTTCTGTCATCAGATTTATATTAGGCAAAAACATCCGTAAAGTGTGTAGCCCCCAGAGTAAACTTTTTTTCTTCTTCATTTTGGCCTTGTCAATGGTAACATCGCCAGCTTAGAGCCCATTACATACCAGTAGTGGTATAAAAGTAAGGAAAGGCCTTTTACAATGGACAAGAAGTGATACATTTTTTTTTAACCAGTCAAGTATAACACATGACATAAGTTTATCAGAATATCATGGAAATGCCTTGTCCTGTGTTGAGTAAATTGAGTTTGTCATGGGTTGAAAAAATGTGGCATCACCGAAAGGTTAGGGAATATGTAGGGGCTTAGATATAGATTGGTAAAATACATGTAGTTAAAGATTAACTCTTGCTCTGTCACTTAGGTATAGATTGGTAAAATACATGTAGTTAAAGATTAACTCTTGCTCTGTCAGAACTTGTTAAACAAATTAATTTCTTTGTGTTGTCTCATCTGTGTTTAAATTTATGCTGTTTGTTAGCTGTTGTTACTGTGACCGAAGTCACATGGTGTTTGCTAGGTAGAGCGAAGAGCTTGCGATAGTTTTACATGATCATTACCTTGGCAGGCTTGAGTAGGAAACCACACTGTCAGCTGATGGCCATTCAGACCCCGACCCATCGTTAAGATGACTAGTAATCACCATTTTATTTCTCTTTGGGTTTTCACAGCTCGGCTGCACTTTTGTATGAGCCCCAGGAGATTGTCATGAACGAGGAAGATGTCCCGTTTGTGGCCATGGCGGCCGATGATTCCAATTTCAATTCACGGTCAAGTTTAAGTGAAGACAACGTGGCGGCCCAAGTTGGGGGAGCAAGCGGCCCTGCGTCAGCTGCTGACGGTAATGCCACATCAGAGGACGACTTTCCACCTAGATATCAGGTAGTCAGTCCGGTGCCCTCGACAGACTCCGTCAGCAGTATGACCCCGCTTGGAGGTCAGGGGGTCATCGAGATGAGAGCTCCAGTAAAGAACAAATAGGATTCCAAATCAAACTTGAGATGAATAGATTTGCCGTTGAGAGCCAGAACAACTGGAGGAAAAGAAAACTTTTGACATTTTCTGTAATACAGTGAATACTCTTAACATAATCTTCCCAAAAATCTCCAAAGTGACGAGAGATTGCAGTAAAAATGTTTAAGGGCTTTCTCGGCCAACTTTGTGCCTGGGTGATGCGGAGTGGTCAGTTCAGTGCAGATTATGACGGTTTTACATACAAAATTGACAGAGATCAACGGTGTTTCCAGAAATCCCTGCAACACTCTATTTGTGCTTTCAGTGAGGAGTTTTGAAAAATGAAATTGTAGAATCTGTTACTTTTCTGTGTGGTGGAGCTATTGAGGTTTAAACATTTGAGACCTTCGCTGATACCTGTTTGTGTATTTGGAAATTTGTGGTGTATTGGCTGTTTTGGGTGAAAAATTGAAAAACCAGCATTAGTAGTGGTTAAATGTTTAATATGTCATATATGTCTTGATTTGGTATGTACAGATATTTCAAGCACTGAGCTAGCCTTGTCTTCCTGTATGTTTGGTGTTAGTGGCCGCCTGAACAATCAATAGCATATTGTGAAAGTGAAAGTGATATACCAGAAAGTAGTGCTTGAGAGAGAATTGTGTGAGCTTGGAAGATCTGCTGATTGGAATGTTTGGAATTTGAGGAATGGTTTCAGATTCTAGACTTTGTTTTTGGTACTTTTGTCAACAGAAGCCCGTTGTAGTAATGACAATATCAAAACTTGACTTTCAGTGAGTGAGAAAGATCTCTCGTTCCAACTGAGAGGAATACAACCAAAGAGTGCACTCGGGAAGTTGCACACAGAGAGGGTTAAGACTGACTGGTTCAGTTGATAATCTATGTATGACTGATGGACTGAAGTACATGTATGTTCAACAGTTTGTGTGATTGTCTGTCCGGCGGCTGTGACATAAGTACAATTAATGAATGATTATTTTTTAAAGTTTTTTTGTCTGTAAGGACTGGATGTGATGTGTTAATGGCGAGATTGCACGTTTGAATTGTCCTTGTGTCCTTGTCTGTGCTCAGTGGCCAAACTGCGGCTCTCGTCTCGACTCATCACAGTTGGTCATTATGAGAAATCTTCACCCCAGATTCCCCCATGTCTTCCACCATTTTCCTCGCCTGTTAGTGATGAACGAATGAGCTGGTGAGGTCTGAAGTTATGACAGATAACACACATAAAGTGATGTGCTTTATGGGGTTCTTTTTTTTCACCTTGTACTGAGGATGATGGGGCGTAAACAGGTTATTTATAGGAACATGTCGGTTTATTTTTCTCATACAGAGGTTCATGATTTCATTTAGTTGATTACATAAGGAGTTCAGTAGACGAGCCTGTGGATTACACTTTTTCTTCATGGGAAACATTTGCGGAGTGCACTGGTATGAATGAGGTGTGAGTATGGGTGGGGTGTGTGTGACCGCAGCTCCTCGCTGTTATACGTATACATGAATTTATAAGATGTTATTTATATGGCAGGACAAGCTATGTGTCCTCTGAATTATACTGTGGCATACTTAATTGTCCTGTAAATAATACTGAGTTTTCAGTCCCTCAACATTTTTCTTACACTAATTGAATGAATCTTGAAGAAATGTTGACAATAAGTGACAGTTTAGGATAGTTTGAGGCTTTGATCCAACTCACAGAGATATGTGTTGTATGTAGATCTTTTATGGTTGATTTTATCATGGACAGTCAATTTTTCTCTCTTATTCAGATTTTAACCCAAAAAGTGTCTGTAGAAACAAGCTCTGATATATCAGACTGATGATAGTTCTTCATATTCCACAGTTGACAGTTGTTAAATTTTGTTACCTGTAATTAATTTTCTGGTTTTGCTGGAATTAATTCCCTTCATCAGTTTGTGAACTTGGAATGTATATATCAATACAGCATATACAAAAACCACAAATTTTCGGCTTTTTCAAGCAACTCCTGCCAGTTCCGTTTCTGTTTTCGTCATACCTTCTCAGGTTTGAAGTGGTTCCATTTGCGGCCATATGGAGTTTTCAAGACTAACCGCACGTCGACTATCATTTTGACTGCCAGGCCCTGACCTAACGTTGACGGAGTTATCATTTTGGGTAGTAAGAGTTAAGTCTAAAGACGATATAAGGGGAGTGCATTGAATTATTAGATTGTATGTTATTTGCAGAAGAATTCAGATGGGAAGTAAATGAGGAGTAATTTTTTGGCCATATCAAACTAACTCTAGGGTCAAGTTATTTCACACTGTTATGACATTGTCATTAAATTTTGTATATGTATTTGTCCTGCAGCAGAACTAGTGGAGGTTTGAATATTTGGCCCTTATATTTTTTTGTATATGTATGCATATTTGAGCATTTTCATTATTTATGTATTTCTTGTCGTTTCTTGTTTGTTGTTTTGTTTTAAGACGGTGAGTTATGATTGGTTGGCAGTTCTCCGTCATGATGATCAAGATAGTAAATAAGTAAAACTCATTCCTGGCCCCATTGGTGGAACAGATGTACACAGAAATATTGTATGACCATTTGTTTAATGTGTGCTCATAACTTCGTATAAAAAAGAAGTGAGGTTGCGGCTGGGACATTGATGTCTCCACTCAAACTAAAATGTCATCTAACTTGACTGACTTTATATGTACATATGTATGTAAACGTTTTTGTTGAAGAGCATCTGATGATGATATTTCCTTTCAAGGCCCCAAAAACCACTGCATCTTGTCACAGCCGTTTGCCATCCACGTATAGACCAAACTGTTGCAAACCTGTTATAATCATGGGTTTTGTAATAATGATTGATTCCCTATTTCCTGTATTAATTTCAAACTATTTTGACCAGTGGAACTTCTCAAAAACCTTCGAAAAGTAAACCTTTTCAACTTTTCTTATTGGCTGAATGTGTATATTTACACAAAGTGCATACCAGCTCTAGGCCTGGCTTGTTTCAAACATTTTTGATGAAATCTTTGCCCAGTCACTCCCAAAGACAAGTCTGAACAGTTCGGTGTGATTTAATGTAGTTTAGGCTACATATGAACACGATCTCAGTTAACAATTTAAACAAAAGAATAGCATTTTCTTCGCCAAGGTGGTTCGTATGTCTGAAGCTGTGCAAGATTTAGCTCTAGCTGAACACCACTCAAATATTCCAAATGCTGACAGCAAACGGTGGCAACAGTCTGTTCCATTTGTGACCATACAAGATGTGCTATAGTCATCGTTTTAAAAAAAATTTTTGTTTTATTAAATTGTTAGCGAATTGTGATATGAATTTGAATTCAGCAAGGCATTTCTTGTATGCTTGAGGTGAGTAGATCCTGTCATATTGCATTGATGTCATGCTGATTGTGAATTGAGATGAACGAATGCTCTGTGGTTGAATGGTAGAGCATATAATCTCGTAGTCAGTCAAGATGAGTCGTATGTCACATTTCCACCAAACTGAATTATTACCGTCACATAAAACCTTCATTCAGACTTTTTCATTTTGAGCCACCTTGCCTGTAGCCAGTGATATTGAAAGTTGAAGAAAGAGACGGTCATCTCTCAACATCAGCTAAAATCTGAAGAAAACTTAACTAAATAGTAAAATGAACAGATCAGCACGTAAATCTGAATATTCACCTTGCAATATCCTGATTGATATATGTGTAATTAGTAATCTGCCTATAAAAGTTCTTTCAGTTTCTGTGACATAAAAACGTCTCTATCAGACCCACTGCTTTTCAACCCCCAGTTTTTCTGTTGGGAGTCCAGGAACTTACGACTCATTCCTTACTGACGACCATGAGACATATTATAATGTGACTAAGTTATGTGTGTTTGTGTGTCATTATAATAGTGAAAAACCACCTGTCTTTCAATGTTGTGGATACACCAATAAACTATTGTTGAGAATCAAGAAACATGGATTTGTTCTTTTATGATATGTCATTATTAGTGTGTATAGCCTGATCTCATCATTTATTCCTGAAACTTTCATCATTGATTTATTCAAACCAGACATCACCACTGTCAATCATCCAAGAATATAATTTGGTCACGTCTATGATCTACCCAATACCATTCTAGCTCACTCTTACATATGACACATTTTCAACAGATGAGGACATTTCTCTAGCTCATGTTTCATAATCTTGTTTTATTCATTCATTGAAAGAAACAGAGGCAAAAATCAGCACATTGTCCTAACAACAAGATGGATTAGATGATAGATCACAACAATTTGTTTGACTGGTTACAAGTGATGCTTGAAGAAATAAAAGCCAAGGTGAAAACTGAATAGCATTGACAACAAAGGAAAGGCAATAAAATCATAAATTTCTTACAAAACAAACAAACAATTGGTCATTCAAGCTCTCTCCACGTGTCCTGTGAAACACGTTGCTGTCATTTCAGTCTTTCTCTGCTATGACATGTGACATCAATGCCTCTATTCACTGTTCAATTTGAGATGACAAAATGCAAGACTTCTGCTTTTAAGTTATTAATCTGAAATAGATCCCACCCCTTCTCTTCTGACCATATCTCCGCTATTCCATAACATTCCTGTCAAATGAAGTACAAGTATACAGTATTGTTTTGTCATACTATCAGAGAAAGGGACCTCAACAGGATTGTGTGCCACAAACAGGCAAATGGCTAGGGCTCAGGCAGACAAGATCCCTTGTTGCCATCCACTCAGCCTGGCAGGAGAGCAATGTGAAGTAATCTATGCACGTCTACTGGTGGCAAATGACTAGAACAGATAAAAACATCTGAGACAGCAACTCACAGTCACAATGCCGTATATTGAGAAAACACTGAGCTCAACATCTCATCACCAAAGTCAACTGTTTGTTTCCAAAGCTGTCAAGCAGATTTATCAACTGCTGGGTCTGCTCTCTACATGACACGGTACAAACTAAACTGAGTCTTTTCCTGGCATCTTTGACAAAAATGGCGAATTCTTTCAAAGTTCTTGACTTGTGAGTCAGTCTCAAAGATCCTTGAGTGTCTCACCAGGGATGTCATAAATGCACCGGCTGCTTCATAATAAAATCTAAACCAAAGTCTTCCACTTCAGATATGAAAGCAAAACATGGCATCCAATGAAAAAGTGAATAATCAAAACAATACATTAACTCCTTAAATGAGATATAACCAGAAATGATGACAGTGTCTGACGGCGTGACAGCCAAACTACAGCTTGGACAAGAGCAAATATAGAAGGTGACACAAAAAACAAACCAAGTGTAATCTACTGATACCAAACAGAAACACTATGTCACATCTCATCTCCCCAGAATGAGCTTGTCCTAACTACAATAGTTTTATGCTGTAGAAAATACAATTTAATTGTGGGGCACTGATCTGTCTGCCATACACATACACACAGAGTAATTGATGCTGCATCAAAGACATTGCTAGCAGTCTCTTCCTCAAAACATTGGACAAAACAAAGGATCCCCCAAACAAACGAGAAAAGGTTGGGTATTTCTGACTGGTTGGACCGACATCTGCTGGGACTGTAAGAAATAGATTAAACGGCTGAAAAAGCCCCAACAAAACAAAAATTTGCCCCCAATTTTTTCTGAGAGCCCTCTCCAACAACTTCTGGACACACTAAGCAGTTGGCTCTGTCTTCTTTTCTGCTTTCTTTCTTGTTAGCCTGACTACTTCGCACAGTTAGCATAAAAACAACAGATGAAACAAAAGAACTTGGGCTTTAGATGAAATAAAGACAACAAGATAGAGAATAATGATATTCATGAACACAATAGTGACAGGATCTACACATGATTTGGAATAGAACTATATCATAATATGTAACCAATGTAACCAATGCTCAATGGCTGAGTTCTCTCAACCTGGGTGTTCAAACTGCCCTCAAGGTAAGTGTCACTGTAAGGGAAAAGTACTCATTCCCTGGTGGATGATTCCTTGTTACAAAGATCAAACCCCAGGTTGACAGAACTCAGCCAGTACAGATACATAGCATGTAAACAACCTGACTGAACTTGCCTATGAGGAATGGACACACCAGTGGACAGGACGACGGTGATGAAAGAGGACTCATATCACAGAGTGACAAGAAAATCACACCCATGCTATCAATAGTTCAATGTACAACATCATGAGACAAGATCTCTCTGTCTGCACATTTGTTTCTTCTCCATTCACACTGTACATCTTCAAGCGCTGGCTCTCAATCTCACACAATCCTCTCACTCCTGCAAGCCCCGACTGGACCAGACCGCATCTAAACCACAGGCATTTAGGCAAAGACATCAAACATACGTATACATGTATACCACACTATATCATACATGTACAAAGACAGATGTCCACCCGATTATTATATGAGTTCACAACACAACAGTGATTAAAGCTGTGACAAATGTCTGGGCTGGCTGTTCTGGTGATTCACTATCATGTAAATAAAGAGCTCAATCTAAGGTCAACTCCCCACTGATAATTGATTATATGAGACATTTCTATCGTCAAAATGACTGGTGAAATATCCATAACAATGCTGGTGAAATAAACATAGAGATGTATAAATCAACAGATAAAACAATCACACGCATTTACATGGGATTTCATACAGCTATAGTCTGGGGTCAGCCGTGTGGAGGACAAATGAATGTTGACGAGGACTATGACCCAGCGAAAAATACAACAGAAAATGTCACATTTTAAGGACAGATGGAAAAATTAACTATCCCATTCAGTGGCACTTTCTTGGAATAAGTGAGCCTATGGTAACACTAACAGCCACACAAACAGTGAACTGACCAGCTAAGGAAAGGCTGGGATGACAAAGCCTGACTGTGAGGAACAGCACAGGACATTTGCCCCTCTGGTTCTGACATCACTGCGATGGTACAACTGACATAAAGTTACCCAATAGCCTCCTGCTGGGGAATACAATATGAAGTTTTCCATTTTGCTGAGGGTCAGATTAAATAAGTTGAAAGTTAAACAGCTATTACAGTATGGCTCATAGATTGGCACACTCTGAATGATCCTTTCAAAAAGACAAACTCTATGTCAACAACATACGATGCTATAGCTTTTGGTTAACATTTCAAAACTGTATATCTGTGGCAAAAAAATAATTGCATCTCATTTTTTTTTTTTCATCTGTCCACACCATCTTAAGTTGCATTGTCACAAGTCGTATCCATTTTTCCAACAATACAAAGATGCAATTATGAAACCAACTGCTGCTGCATGGAAATGTTCTATGAAACAATACAAGCACAAGACCTGACAATATCACAGAGACATCCCTGGATATCAACAACACTAGGCTACAGCTCAGGACATCAGCATCTCCAACATCCACTTGGCAAACTTTCCAATCACATGGACAGTGCCAACTGCTATGGACAGTGCTAAACACTACAATAAATACAAGGAATTAAATGTACCACTATGTACAAGGTGAAGGCATTACAATCACAGAGTAACTGTGCACAAGACAGACCCTCCCACACAAGTCCAGCAAATCACCAAGTAACTGTTGTACTAGTATATGAAAGATTGAGACAAATGAACTTGTAGGAGGAACTGTCTTGCACACAGCTGCTGTCAGATAAGAGTCACTTCTGTTGTCCACTCACACGGACTGAACATTTGGATTACAATGTTTTTTTCCCTCACTCTCTGTGAACAGGTCACTCTGTCCATCAGCACACAGTACCAATACAATATAATCTATCAAGGGAGATCCTCAAATACAGTCAAGCTTCCAATGACTGGTGCAAACAGTTCCATACGACTTCCCAATATCAGAACTTGATCTGGATGACCTGACAATCATTGACATGAACAAACCAATAAAAACCAAAGACCCTGGTGGTGATGAGTCTAGTCTGTCATGGCTACAGGTGATCATTGTCGAGTCATTCCCTGGCTGTTATATGTGAGGTCGAGCAATCCTGGGTACCAGAATGATCTGTCCCTGTGGGTGGACGGCAGGCATGACATGTCCAGCCATGTGGACCCCTGGCACAAGTCCGTGGAGCTGGGCAGCCTGAGCTTGAGCTGCCTGGGCCTGGGCGGCCTGAGCTTGAGCAGCTTGGATCTGGGCGGCCTGGGCCTGGGCCTGTGCATGGGCCTGAGCTTGGGCCTGGGCCTGGGCCTGAGCCTGGGCCTGAGCTTGGGCCTGGGCTGCCATCATGTGGGTCACGTACTGAGCACTGGTCACAGCAATCCCGGGGTGAGCTGCCACAGGCACCTGATGCATACCGCCTGAAGACAGCACCACGTGGTGAGGCATGGAAGCTGCCGACAAAGCTGGCTGGTGGGGCATGGCAATCATGGGAGCTCCAGCTTGATAGGGAACTGAGGATGGGGTGGCATAAGCCACTTGACCATTGGGCAGCTGCACCAATTGTGGCTGAGCTGCAGAGGGCACCACATGAGGATGGTGCATATGGCTGGCGTGCAGGGCAGGGTGGGAGGCATGAACCAGATGAGGAGTTGACACAAGTCCATATGGTGAAGGGGATGCGGCCACAGGGTGCTGCTGTATGACCACTGTTGGCTGCTGGACCAAAGTGGACTGGGTTGCAGGCATGAGGATGGTAGCTCCCTCTTCAACGGCCACTTCCTCACTGGTCTGAGCGGCCAGCAGTGCTGCTTCCTCCATCTCCTTCTGCTCAGCGGCCAACTTGGCCTCATCCTCTTTCTTCTTGGCCTTCTCCTCATCGTCTTCATCGCTGCTCTCAGGCTCCCCCTTGGCCTGATGCTCCTGTTTTCTCAGCTGCTTCTTGGCATGTTTCTGGGCTTGTTCCTGTAACAAACAGATTGGGAAAACTGATAAATTGCTCACTCATAAAAGACAAACACAACACAGACACAAGTCAGTCCAGTTGATTGTCAACAAATTGCAAAGTGCAAAGAAATTAAGGGTGAATGAAACAAGCGGGTTCACTTCATCTACCCTAATTACATATTAATTACTAAAGAAGCTGAAATACACTAACTTTTCTTTTACAGGATGACAAAATTTATTTCAAATCTAATTCATACTACAAATTACAACAAACAGCCAGCAAAATGACAACAAACTGTGAAAGAAACATTGTAACAGGCAGGAGGAAAGCACAAGGACTCACCCTTAGTTTCCTGTACTGTTCAGCTTGTTCTGGGGGTATGAGAGGTGCCATAGGTTTGATCTCTTCTTTCTTCTCCTCTTCTTTCTTGGGTGGTGGTGGGGGCTGGGGAGTGGGTGGCTTAGGGGGTGGCAGTGGTGGGGGGTCCATGGATTCTGATGTCTTGACACTAGAGTCTGTTGAGGCTGTGGTGGAGGTGGTGGTAGCCATGGTGGCGGTGGAGGAGGCTGGCGGTGGAACACTGAAGTTTGGTGGTGGCTGGCTTAGATTGAGGGGCATTGGGCCACGAGGTAGTGCACCACTGGGACCTCGTGGGGGTGGCATGCCAGGTCTGGGCGGTGGGTACTGGCCATCTCTGGGCGGTGGACCAGACATTGGAGGTGGTCCCATTCTAGGCCGAGGGGCACCGGGTGGATGAGATCCCTGCCCTGGAATTGGTGGGCCCATGCGAGGTGGTGGGCCCATTCTTGGCCGTGGACCTCCAGGTCCCATAGGTCCAGGGGGCCCCATCATACCTGGTCGAGGTGGTCCTCTCATTCCTAGGGGACCTGGCATGCCTAAGGGTCGTGGTCCTGGGGGACCTCTTGGTGGACCCCTTGGAGGCCCTCTCATTCCCGGAGGTCCCATTGGCCCTCCAGGTCCCATGGGGGGTCTTGGACCACGTGGTCCCATGGGTCCATTAGGGCCCATGCGAGGTGGACCCATGCCTGGTCTTGGGGGGCCAAAGCGTGGATCATGTGGAGGGAACATGCGTGGGGGAGGACCTCTATAGCCAGGAGGAGGTGGGCCCCGAGGGTGAGGATGCATGTTTGGTCCAGGGGGACGGATGGGTGGATGATGGTAAGGATCATGATTGTAGTCATACTCATCTTGGCCTTCTTCATAGCCACCATGTTCATACTCTCCCCCATCAAACTCAAAGTTGTCATAGCCTGTGTCTTCACAGAAGGATGGATCGTGGGCTGACTGGTAACCCATATGGTTGTAGCCGTGCTGGTCATAGCCTGAGTGGTCTACATGGTGTCCTGAGTAATCTCCATGATCCACGGATGCCATAAGAGGCTCAGGATGCTGATTTGAAGCTGTCTCTGAGTTGGCTGTGGTGAGGCTAGTGCTGGCAGCACCAGATGGGCCAGCCACAGAGGTGGCGCTGGATGTCACTGTGGTTGAGCTCCCTGCACTGGCTGACACATCTTTGCTCTCTGTCTTGGCTTTGTCATCCACATTAGGCAGTGGGATATCTATCAGACCTGATTTTTCTTTCTTTTCCTTCTCAGACTGACTGGTAGCCACTGCTGGTGGTTCTTTCCCTGGGAGTGGAATATCATCTGGAGGTCCCCCGCCAGACCCTCCGCCTTTGCTGGGCCCTGTGCTGCCTGTGACAGGGGCTACGGTTATGGTGGTGACTGAAGCAGGTAAAACTGGAGACTTGATCAACCTTTTGATCTTATGTCTTCCTCCTGGACTGTGAGACTTTCCTCTCCTTGAGCGCGACCGAGACAATGAGCGTGAGTAACTTCTGGAACGTGAGTATGACCTACTGCGAGACCAACTGGAACTTGATCGGCTACTATAGCTATGACTTCGCCTCCGTCTTGATGATGAACGGCGCCGATGATGGCGATGACGAGAACGACTGCGACTGTAACTTCGAGATGAACGACTTCTTGAGCGGGATTCATCACTGTACCTTGAGTCGTCTGAGTAACTTCTATACGAGTCTGAGCGTGACCGAGGTGAATAGGATCTGGACCGTGAGCGCGATGACCAGTCTGAGGTGCTGTAAGATCTCCTACTGCTACGATTGTGACTGCGCGACTCTCTCTGAGATTTGGGATTGGATGAAACAGATCCCTCTTTGTTGTTGTTATCGCCGGTGTGGCTGTCTCCTTTACTCTTGGTCTGATCAGTGCCACTGCCTTGGTGATGGCTACCACCACTATGCTGGTGACCAGGCTGTTTGGCACTATGGTTACCTAGCAGGCTGTTAGGATTGAGCAAAGTCTTCACCAAGGGGATCTTTCCATTGATTGGCTTCGATTCCATCTTCGCCTTATCGTCCTCAGAATTAGCTCTTGGTCCATTTGGAGCTAAAGTTTTCTTCAGTGCATCTTCTCCCTCGCTGTCGCTGGTGTCCCATTTGCTTTTGGTTCCCTCCCCTTCATCTTTGTGTTCATACAGTCCTTCCATCTTACTCCAGGTATCTTCCTGTGCCCCCTGTTTGTCAAGTTTACCCAGTTTGGCTGGTGCACTTTCATCAGCACCTGGTAGGCTGGCTGCGCGCTTGCGACCACTCACAATGTCCCCATTAGGGGTTTTATTATGAGGAACATCTGATTTCACTTGGGTTGGATCTTTGGGATGAGACAATTTGGCTAGTGTCCCGCGTGCTGAGTCAGGTGTCTTTTTAATGTCATCTGATGTTTTTCTGTGAGTGAGACTCAAGTCATCCTTGCTGGTTTCTATGGGTTTCACTACATTCTCAGTTCCTGTGTCATCATGTCCTGTACTGCGACGGTGGCGTTTCTTCGTCCTCCTGAAGCGCTTGATCTTGGGCTCACCTGATGGCTCTTGCTCATTTTCAGAGATCATATTTGTTTCCTCTTCATCATTGTAGTCAATTTTGACTTTCGGCTCTTTTGGATTGACACTATCAAGGTTATTTTCCACTTTCGCCTTCTCTGATGCACTGAAGGCCTTGGCTTTTTCAGATCGAGATGATCCAGGTCTTCTGTGTTTTCTCTTGTGTTTCTTATGTTTTCTTGATGAAGTTTTTTCTCCATTCTGAACAGTATCATTCTTCTCAGCACCCTCTTTCTTTTCTTCTCCTCCTTTCCCCTCCTCTGCTGCCTCTCCTGTCCTCTCCCTGTGGCTGCGTTTTCTCTTAGATGACTTTTTCTTTGATTTATGCTCTTCACCTTCTCCTAAGGCTCCTTTGTCTCCAGTTTCATTAATATCTCCAGCTTTCTTTCTCTTATGTCTTCGTTTTCTCTTTTTCTTCTTCTTTTTCTTTTCTCCCGATTTCTCCTGACCTTCTTGAGGCTGATCTTCACCTTCTTTTTTGTGTTCTCCCTCTCCTTTGTTTTCTTCATCTTTGGCTTTGCTACTTTTTTTTCGCTTATGTTTCTTATGGGAATGTTTTCTGCGAGATTTTTTCGTTTTTTCTGTACTTTCTCCACTTTTGCTTTTACCATCACCACCTGCAGTGACTTTCCCCTCCTGGCTGTTGTTGCCCTGTTGTGACACTTCTGTGGCTTGGGCAGTTTCTGTGGCCTGGGTGCTGGGCAGCCGGCATATATCTTTGAAGTTGAACTGCAGTGGGTTGCAGCTGAAGTGAATAGATGGTGTTGTCTTGGTATATTTGATAGTCTCAGATGGCCAATCAATCTCTTCATTTGAATCCTTGGCCAGCTTGACTTTGACAAAATTTTCCAGCAAGCGGGGATTACCGGTGCTGACAGGGCCACTGGGAGAGGCTGATATTACTGGAGCAGATTCTCCTGCACTGTTAACATCCTCAGAGCTACAAATGAGAGAAATACAATATAGCAACATGAAAAAAGTGCTACTTTTCAGAGAACATTCATAGTGAGTTTGAAAAGTTTCCAGTTAAATAAGCCCAACTGATGATGGAAATCAGTATACTGATACATGGGGGCACGAAGGAGAGGGGGAGGAACACATATGATCATGTACTGCCTGCCACAAAACCCATCCTACAACCAGGTAAACCAGAGGTGCAAATAATTCTGGTAGCCTTTTCGGTGATGACTGCAATGATGCAGATGGTAGCTGGCAATGTAATTTTCCAGCCCATCATGTCAGAGCGATTTTTGGTTAGTTACTGTTCAGTGGGTATAACATTCTTTTTTACTTTTACATGTTCCTTTCGCCTCTAAAACACATCAGCAGCTTTCAAGGTAACTAAAAACTGATTGCTGGATCATGGAAGGTCAGATCAAGTTCACTGCTGATACTATGACTGCGAACACCTATTAGGGACACATTGACACAAACCCTCATATTCTCTAAACTACGTTCTATATACGTCTTTCAACCTCCTGGTGGAGGTTATCTCGATTCTAAACTAGATAAAAGTTTCATCACTAATGGCAATGGAAAGACAATGGAAAGAAAAAGAAAATTCACTGAGAAGGTTCAACAAAGCAAATTAGCGGAACATGACCAGCATATTAGATGCTTTTTGTTTTCATCCATTAACAAAAAAACTAAACGAACAAACAATGTTGACAGCTAACTAGCTGTTTTCTGTCTTTTCTTGCACAGCCCAGACCAAACCCCTTACCCCAGATTCATTGCTTTCTTCTCCTCTTCGATACTGTCCATCAGTGTCAATGGCCGGGGAGGTGGCAACTCCACAGCATCAGGTTCCTCTTGGTTGAAGGCGGAGGATGCTGCCGCCATTTTGCTGGCTGTCTTACTGAATGAGAAACTAACACTGCCCTTGCCCAGCTCTACACTCTCCTTGCTGCTGGTGAAAGAACAACACAACTCACTGAGCAGATATTGTCACTACAGTCACTATTACCATTTAAACAAAGAAACTGAACAAAGTGTGTCCAAGTTTAGTTTGGTTTCATTTTTATTCAGCAGCACATCAGCACTATTATGGCTACACTGCAGCAGGCACAGTACAAATACATGTATATCTATGCAACACACTGCACATCAAAACGTGATAGAACATTGTTTTGCACATCAGTACAAACTTTATACACCATTCTCATAACAGCACAGTACTTCTTTCAAACATATGACTCCATTTCACCACCCAGGACCACAGCATGTCACATCCATATGGCATTAAAACTGATGTCATCCAGAGAGCAGGGTCAGATCATGTGCAACATAAAATGATCTACACTGTTTGCATGATTCTCTTTGCCACATGTGTTTTCAAGTACCTTTTTTCAGGAGGTAGATGTATAGGCAACAGGATGTCCTTCAAGTCTTCTACAATGCTCTGAAAGAAAAGGATGCCCCTTTATCAAACGCACTGTTCTAAATAAAACAAGAATTCATACTGCAAAATATGTATCAAAGTGCAGTCAATCATTTCTGGCTTATCTCAAATTATCTTGTCAAGGAATATCCAAGGGTAATTTGAATTTTAAAAAATTCCTAACTCTTTTTACACACAATATCACAGTGTGTGGAGATCTGTGCATTGTGAACACTAGGAAAAAAACTCGTTTTTTTTCACAGCATTATCAAATGATCTAACAAGTCAAGGAAAGATTTCTTGTCTCCTTAATCCTTTTGACTGGTTTGAACTTTGACATAGTGTGTGATAATTGGTTATTTTGTTTTCTAACAGTGAAAATGGTGAGGTCCAGTCTACATACAGCATCCTCCTGACTGTCAGCAGCTACTCTGGGACTACCAGGGGGAAGTGGTACATCTTCAGTTTTGATTGGAGGTGGGATCTGAATAGCAGACATTTCCAGCTGGTGAAGGAAGAAAAAGTTGTGCTCAGCTCAAACCAATCAAACATTACAAAAAAAAAAAACGAACTTGAAATATGCAGTTCTATTAACTGTTGAAATGGAGCTAAAAAAATGTCACTGATGGTAGATGAGAACAAGAGCCCAGAATATCACAAGTGAAGATTGCACCTGAACAAAAACCACTAAATAGTAGCAACATGGGCAATGTGAATGACAGTGACTTCAACTTTTGATGGAACAGAAAACAATATGAGCTTTATTAATCCATGAGTCAAATAAAATATGCAGAAGGTGTTTTGTTGTTGTTATTTTTTATCATATAACAGAAAAACTACACTACAGTCCATTTGGAAAATGATGCAGCTTAATATGATGCAATTTGTCAGGTAATGTTCATCCACATTTACTGAGACATTTTTTACAACTCTTAACCAGGTTTGTACCCCGGATGTCACATTTATTGCATTTACTGAATTCCTTTACCTTTTGCCTCATCAGAAATCAAGATAAAACTTCATCCTTTCAAAATCTGTTGTCCTACAACACATCAATCTTTAAAAAAAAATTGGCCCTCCCCATACAGACATATTTCTCAGTTTACAAACTGCTTCATCCACAAAAATTATTGTAAATTTGCATTTTTAAGGCAGATGAAATGAATACATGGAAAAATGATTAATTTTTTGCTACCCTTGGAGAATGAAATCCTAATGTCCATAAATAGATTATGACAAATGTTTCTAAAAAGACAACACACAATCTGTATAGCTAAAAGCTCTTGATCTTTAGTATGTCCACAGAATGATACCTTTTGTGGCAGAGGGATTCCTGTGAGGTCAGGAGTCAGCCCTGGAGCCGTGTCTGGAGTAATACTAGTGTGACTTTTCTCAGGGCTGCCCTCCTGGAGCGCAGCCGGTGCTGTGGAGCCCACAATGAGTGGAGGCACTAAGTCCTGAGACATGGTCTTGCTAGGCTGCACTGCTGTGGGCATCTTCTCCATCTTCACCGGCTGAAAAAAAGAAAAGAAAATACAATATATACAGTAAGAACACCTCTCTGGTTGTGAAGTTAACTTACTGAATGAAAATATGAAAGAACATTAAGGTGATTTTTTTTCCTTGTTTTGAGGCACCTGTTTGAATTCAGGAATACCAAATTATGCATAAATGTTGGAAGATAAGAAAGATAAACTTTACAGGATTTCAACCTGGAGCAAAATGACAAAGGGCTGCACTGTGTTATATTTTCATACAGACTTCTCTATCTATGATGAGGACTATATTGTATTTATTTTTATAACATGATGAATTAGTGATTCCTTTATACTCCCTATGGAATGCAATCTACATAAAAAAACAAAAAAAACAAGCACTTTTTCAACAACACACAATGTCATGTACAAAAACAAAGGCATTTCATCAGTTCCGAATATCTGTAAAATAAAGTATCTGTTAGAGGACTGAACAAAAAAAAAAAAAAAAAAAAAAAACACCCAAAGCCAATCTGTGGCACAGGTTAAAAATTGGGACAAAATCACAGTGAGTGGAAAATGAGCCCTACCTCTGTCTTGACAGAGGCAACTACTTCTGTTTGAACAGCATCCGCGGTGCTGCTCTTGGCTGTCCTGGCTCTGGTTAAAGAGCGTGTAGGTGTCCTAACTGTGGTGGTAGGTGCCTTAATTGTGATCTTTGGCTCAGGTTTTGCTGGCACCTAGAGTTGATAACCGCATAGAAAGGGATTTATGGTTTTTCCACCTAGCATTTTTAAACTAACTAGCAATTCTAGATTGCCTATAAGTCTTAATAGAAGGAAAATGTATACCCATAAAGAAAAATTAATTTTGGTCTTCCTGATAATAAAACATTTGCAGGCAGCTGTTGGAAAGGATATTACAGAGAATTAAAACGTATCTCAAAATCTCTTCCATGATGGGCATATCCTAGACTTAGAAATGGCAAGAAAGATGCGCAAGTCCCAAGATCTAAAAAGTAAGTGAACTTTTTTCTTGCCCATGTGTTCTGCGCAAATTTTCTTATTTGGTTGGTCTTTTGAGTTTGTTTTTAGGTTAAAATAATTATGCTAAATCTATTCTGAGACTGTAAAACATATAAAAACAGTCTTCCAATAAGAAGTCACATCCTCCCCAGTGTGATGTTTGGTGTTCTTTCCCCTGTGCAAAATATCTCTTCCGCTATATGATGTTGATGTGGTAATAGAGCCTATTTTCCTGGTTTGCATCTAAATCTCTACACTCTTTTGTACACAAATCCTGGGGTCTCATTTCTCCTGTGTTGATGGGAAGAGCCAGACAGGAACTTTGAAATCTGTGTTTCATTGACAGCAGCGAGCAGTTTACGAGACACTGACTTACCTTGACAGTTGATGGAGTTTTGGCCTGGAGGGCCTTTGCTCTCTGCAGTACCTCCTTAGCTGCGGAGGTCACCGGGGGGGTGAGCACAGAAATTGGCTGTGAAGTGGCTGCGGCAGGGGAGATCACCGGAGCCTTGCTGGATGAAGTCAGGTTACTTCCCTTGTCTGTTGTAGTGGTGGTGGATGCTTTGCTCCCTGTGGCTGGACTTCCACTTGGAGTGCTGGTAGCTGAGGGTAGATTGCCTGCAGTGTTGGCAGCTGCCTCGCCTGACCCACTTGTCTGGAAGAAAGAGAGTACAGCAGTCTTCTCAAGCAATTAATTCATGCCAATGTATTCCAAAATCATTCACTGACACAAGTATAGCTTAGATTTTCCCTCTGCCTTTATCTGTTCATGCTATTCCAGTGAGTGGTGATGCTATCTTACTGAATGGGCATCTGCAGAATTATAGTGACACTGCACAGTCGTCACACTTCACTGACTAGGATAAATGATCCCTTACCTGTCAAGTTTTGTGCCAAAAAAAAAAATTAATGAACAGCTTGACTATTTACATAATAACAACTTGATCACTTGTTGCCATGCACAGGTCAAAGAGTAACCAATAACTCCTGATATAATAAGGTACATGAGATGGGTTTGCTCTGTTTTACAGCAATACTTTATTTCTCTCAGACTTTTTCAGCACTTTGTCTCAAAGGTTTATCTTGCCTACATTTTGCAGCCAACAGATAAAAAAAAGGTTCATTAATCACTAGCTCCACATGCCAAATGCTGCTGGTCTACTAAAGGCCTAAACTTATACAGAATGTGACTGAAAGTGTTTGTTATTTCACATCTCACATACCAACTACTCAAAAAAGGCTATGGACTTGAAATGTATTCAATGAGCAGTGGGTGGTGCTGTTACACATAATTTCAGTCTATCCAGCATCAAACAAGGTCAACAAACCTGGACAGAAAAAAAAAATCCTTTACTTGAAAATTACCATTTTCAAACTGCAGCTGGGGATGGGGGAAGGGGCTAGGACAGCTAGTGCCACACAATACACTCTGAAAATCCATGGCACAGCCTGCCTGTACACACAGAGGTCAAGGTAAACAGAAAATAATTATTTGCTGGCTTTTAAACACATGCAATATCTGAGAGACAACTCACTGAGGCAGATCCTGCATCCTGGCTCCCAGCACTTGTCTTGGATGCTGTCCCATCTTTCCTCTGGGCTGTTGATGCTCCGCCTTTACCTACAGGGAAAGGAAGGGTCACATATTACATACAGAACACTGACATGTATATGTGAAACAAAAGCCAGACCTCCACTGCCTTCTAAGCAGGCTCTCCTGATTCTATAAACAGTATCTGAAGCCAATCAATCAATCAATCAATCCATCCAACTGTTAGGGTAAAAGCAAAATAACAATAAGACTAAAATAGTACAACTTAATACACATACAAGTGATTGTATCTTCCCATAGGTTTCTGGAGCTTCATGTTCAAATGTCATTGTTAGTTCATCTAACACTCCATGCACAAAGAATGCCAGCAACTGTTTTCTGTTGGAATTACAGGCTCTTATCAAGCCACAACTCAAATACATAGTATTTTAATTTTGAATGAATGGGACCCTTTTTTTACTACACTTCTAGTGAAAAAAAAAAACAACAACAAAAAGAGCAGGGGATGTCTGCAAAATTGAAAACTATTTCAGCACTATAATTGTCTGAGAATGTTATGAGCAGAGGCATGGTATGGTTAGCACTGAATTCACTGTTTTCTTACTACATCTATAACCTTTTCTTTTATCCCATGTGGGAGGCTTTGGCCAATGCAGATTCTTCACAGAAAACAAATACTTTTCTGTGCATGGAAAATCAAAGACCAGATTTAATCAAAGATTATTCAAAGAAACAGAAACAATAACAAAACCAAATGCCTCAGAAGAACATACAAGCAATCTTACATGTACTGTGAACCCATAACAACCCCAATTGGCTTGCCCATAATGATCATGAGTTATTTTACAACTCTCTGCCTGGCTGGCATATGAGAGGTAGCACAGTGTGGACAGCGACATAATAGTTCATTCACAACATTTTGAGGGTGCATAAGCACAATGAGCTTACAGTACATACAAACAATTCAGAGGCACTGTAAGTTTATGAATGGATGGATCAAAGGCTGGTGGTGCAACAGACACAAAAAAAAATTAAAAAATGAAGCAAGCTACATGAACAACCTTGTGCAGGGTATCTAGTGCATGGTAATAAAGAAAACCCACACCATACTGGTCATCAGGCTAGCCAAGATGAAAAAAAAAAAATTTGATGGCGCTGGTTTTTAATGCAGTTTACAAAATTTGGTAAAGATCTCTCTCCTTTTTGAAAGTATCAATTTCCAAATTTGTTACTATCAAGTAACACTTTCTATATAACATTTAAGAAATTATTCACTCTTATGCACGACCTTTTATACTTTCACATAAAACAATTTTTGAAAGGGATTGAAAGGGAACAATAATCTAGGGCTAAAAAAAAAAAAATAAATAAAAACTAAATATGAAGAGAAACAGTTTACAGCCAGTTATACCTATTATATATGTAGTCAAATACTAAAGGTCACAAATGTAGTCTATGATTTCCATATCTGTGAAAACTTGCACGATTTTTCTTTTTTTTTTTTTTTGTCTCTCTGTTTCAAAAATGAAAACAAATATTTTTCACATCTTTTGAATAAATCATGATAATTACATAACCTCTAGGTTAGAATATTCAATTTGTATTTTGCAAGATCTCCCTCATCACACGTGAACTCCGCACAACCACTGATAAATGAGAAAAAAGACAAAACTCAAGTCCCGACTGTTTGACCAAAATTTAAATATATATGGAAAAAAGGAAAAAAAAGAAGAAAAGAAAGCCATCACACATCTGTCAGTAGGTACTGCAGTTAGATGCATAACACACAAAAAAAGAGACAGACGAAAAAGAAAAACAACAATGTAATGAAGCATGTGGAGTGACTCACTGAGACCTCTTTGCTCAAAGGAGCTAGATGACCACAAGGCTTGACAAAAGTCCAGCATCTCACAGTGAAGTTTGCCTACTCCAAATGTGACACAGTATGTACCTCTACACTACCCCTACCCTGTCAAGAGTTTCACTGCAGCCGCCTACAGGCTCATGACCCTAAGGCAAAAGTCTCAAAGAGTAATTCCTCTTAATCTCATGTCCATTCAAATTTCAAGATTGATAAGAAAATGTGATAAAATATTTGAGAGACTGGTGTTTCCTGAGCGAGAAGAAAAGTTATTTGTGCCATTCTTAATTGCTCTGCAGAATTGCTGCTATACTTTTTTTTAAAGCCTCTGATGCAAAAAACATGAGAACTGTTGGATTTTTGTCAAGCTGTGAACACGAACCTGTGGCATGTGAATGCAATAAATGATGCAAGTTTTTTTTTTTTTTTCTTTCAAATGCTTTTCTTTGGGGGACAATTTCCCTACTTGGGGACATTGGAATATATGATATTGCACTGCTAATCCATGCACTTCTGGCAATGTGGCTTGAACTGATTAGGTATGATTAGTTTCCCAATAGTAGGCTAGGGGATTAAGATAAAGCAGATAAAGATTGCAAGACTGTGAATGTGATGGGATCAAATGAGTCTTAGAGTTCTTGGATTTGAAGTCCTGAGAGAGCAATTGTGATAGCAGATCTCCAGGGTAGCAATGATAGTGAACTGTTGGTGCAGCCAGTCTAACAAACAGTTACACCAATATTCTCTCCAATAGCCACAGGGAAAACCCACCACATACCCGACAAAGATGTGACCAGGCAAACCTAAGCCAGAAGTGACCTTGCTCAAATTTATACTGAAACAAGCTGAATCCAGTGTCTCCAGATCTATTTGTTCAGTTCATTCAGTGCTTCTACAGACAGCAGTATATACTACACTTCTCCCACTGTTGGCATTGAAAAGTGTAAGAAATCTATTAGAAATGAGGACTTTGGGAGTTATACAACAGTCTTTGCCTTGGAACAAATGCATGCTAACTATCATTTGTTCTAAACAGAAGCTATGCTATTCTTTAACACATCTTCAACTGTGTACAGTAACATCAGTTTCTGATGACTAATTTTCCCAAGTTGGATTCAGATGATGAGCTTCCAATGTTGCAACTACCAAAGACACTAGAATAATAAGATGGTTCACTCAGGGTTTTTTGTGAAGATAAAATCTGTGATGTCCCCTGGATTGTACTGGCTAACCCATCTGGCCTCAAAAGGAGTGGTTTTGTTGTGAACTGTAGACTAATGCAATCACTTGGTTCTCTTTTCAAGTGAATTCCCAATTGTTACAATGGGAGAAGTAGAGCTGACCACACAGCTCATGGTGGTGACTTTTGTTTTGCTATGTATATCAGAATGCACAAAACAAGAACAGTTGCAAAGCACTCCAATTTTTCAACTTCTTTACGAAGAATAGGCTTTGGTAAGATTCCTACATTTATAGCTTGTAAACTCTGAAATGGTACACTTTTGAACAAAGAAACCAACCATTTCTAAAGAGGCTTGTGAAATGAAACTTTGCATGTGGTCACACATCTGTAAGAATGCTGTGAATCTAATTTTTAATGTGACAGACATGTTTCTTATAGTGACTTTTGTTATTTGTGACCTACAAAATATAAAGCTGAGATTCTTGCTCACCTCTATAGGTCCATGAATTATGACCGCTCTACTTCCTCTTCCGCTCTACTTCCTCTTCTGCCCCCCTTTTTTGAGAATTATGACGTCAGACTTCTGTGTACACCCCCCTCCCCCCCATTTTTTTACGTGGAAGTTCAAACATGCAAGTAAACACAAACTGAGGATTATGACGTCAAGATTTCTGCCCCACTTTTTTTCATGGGAGTTAACTCAAACGGGGAACGGATCTATACGAATATTAGCAGGCCACATTATTTTATTACTGCTTTCTTCTGTGTTCACTGCTGATGCCAAAATGTGTTCCAAATCAGTCAGCAGTCAAAGCTTATTAGCCAGCACAATACAAGGATGTAACTCTCGGATTTTCATCACCCCTTAAAAAGGCAAAAACTTGAGGTGAACCCTCTTATTATTCCAGTACCTTTGCTACTATATTAAACTTGACATCATACATATGTCTTCATTACAAGCAAAATGCTGCCTCTCAAGCTCTGCATTGCTTTTCTAGAAAAAAAAAGCGTGTGCTCCCCAGTGTCCATTACTTCCTGACAGGTCGTTCGATTATCAACTAACTGGTTTGCCTGTAGTAAGCCACTCACATTTTGTATAGGGTATGCAGTTGCAAGATGATGTCATACACAGGGAGGCAATGATATGCAGTGTTGCTTTACCATGACAACACAAACAGCCAAATCAGTTAGTAAAAATTCCAAAATACACTATGGAGAATTAAAATACAATGCAACAGATAGCATCTTTTTAAGAGAGACAAAACAAAAAAATCCTTTAAAGTGACTGAGAGAGTTGGCACACATGCATTGATTAAACCTACATAATTGGCATCTAGTTTCAACTAATTACGAGCAACTAATACATGGCTATTTCACATACAGGGGATAATTTCTCAAACAAAACATGTAAAAGAAAGAATTACAAGGCCTGATGATGACTGAGATTTCTTAACAGACTCTACTGCTACTTTCTCCTGAAAATGACGAACACAAACGTTCTGCCAAAACATCTCACAGTAGTCATACTAAGCTGTCAAGCACCACCCGCAAACCATCTTTTCAACAAAGGACTGAAGGCAAAAAAAAAACAAAAAAACAACACTTTCCCCTTCAAAGATGAAAACAGCATTATAAGCAAAATATCTGATCTGAAGACTATTACCATTATCATGTATATGCCTCTATCTCAGACAATTCAATCAGTGTTTCCCTAATCAGAAATGGACACCATTATCAGTGTTTCTGGGTTACTTGAAATTCCTTTTGAAAAGTAGCAACTGAAAGAATAGATAAGTGTTACAGAGAACCAGGAAGCTGACACTACAGGCCACAATAATGCCAGCATCAAAATTTAGCTATCAGTTTGTTCCAACTTCTGTTTTCTAGGGACCTCCCTTGTTTGAGGTTTTCTTAATGTTTATAATTTAATTTTTTAAAACTTTCAATCACCATTGTATTGATAAATTAGCATATATGCAGTTGTTGGGCCAAGAACTGAACTTTAACATTTCATGACAAAGAATAATTGTCCTACAGAATTTGACATTGCATCTGACGAGGCCAAGGCAGGAAAAAGGAAATGAAATGTAAAATGACAACATGAGAGAATGGTAAAGAAAGTAGGAGGTGACTGGCGAGATGACCTGCAGCCAGATAGTTGCAATGCCAAGTCTAGTGTTTGTCAAGTTACAACTAAATCAATGCTCTAAAGTACACAGATACATGGTACTGCTGTGTGGACCACTGACTAGGACAGGAATACACAGAGTAGTAAGGAGGAAAAAAAAATGAATACCATGCTTTGCTGGTCCAAGGATATGGCAGTATGTACAAAGAGCTATACATGACCAGGAGGAGTTGCCTAATTGTGCCTGTACACAACTAAGCAAACACAACTAAGACCAAAAATCAAAAGTGTAAAGAGCCCAGATATGCCTGCTGTAGAAACTTTTCTGCATCACAATATTCAAATATCTCTGACAAAAAACCAAAATCTTGAAAAAGGTTATTTCTGACAAGTTAATTAAGAGTTTAGCTGCCAAAGTCTATAAACACTTTCATCACCAATAGTCTATTAATTTGTTGTAGATTACTAAATCCAAATAGTACAATAGCATATGACCAATGTTTACTTACAAAGTCTGATAAATCAGTCTCAGTTTTCTGCAGTATGACTATGATATATAAAAAACTGCACTAACGTGCGAGATCCTTTCTCTATATTTTAAATTAAATCATTCATTGAACAGCCTAGCCATTACAATCTACCTGGTACTAGCTGTAAAATCTGACAGGTACAAAGTCATTTGGTTTCTGAACATAAATTTCTTATATATTTTGAATGTTCAATGTTCAAAGAACTTCAGCTGCATAAAACTCTATAAGAATTACATGCCATGGAATATTTCATATATTTTCTAAGACAATACAAATCTACTACTCAGTTTGTTTGCTGCCCAATCCCACAATGTGAAAACACTTGTTCATATCACAATTTAAACAAAATTGATATCTTTTATGAATAGTGAATATCATGTCATACACTACATCACAGCATGATAAGCTGAATCTTTATCAAGTTACAAAAATATGATACAGTTTTATACATGTATGAACATCTGAATAAACTGATTCAGTTCTGACACCTAGATTTCAAACACTTTATTTCTGTCTTAATGATTAAGTAATTCAATGTCAACAAGTTGTCAAAAAAGTAACTATGTGAAAGCAAAGATGAAAATTACAATTCATTGGAGGAAAAAAATGAAAAAGAGAAGTGTAATGTATCACACATCATGCTGTCAAGTTTACAAGTGTAAGCTAATGTATAGTCACCTCATGATTTATGGTGTTGCAATGCCCTGGAAATTAATGCTCACATAGATCCAAATAAAAATCTGTGTGCTACACAAACAGGATCAACTAGAAGAGTACAGACCGGTTACAAACTTTTGACACCCAAAAGGATATGATTCTTGTCAAGAGCTTATAACACCAAAGTTGACTAAGCCAATATTATCAATGAAAATGGCACTCAATAATGACTTCACAGCTCAGGTTACTTTCCTGTCAGCTAACTGAATCAAATAATTTCTTGTTATACAATCAAACCAGACTAATGACTGCTAATGCTACAAGGCCACTACACAGCAACTTGAGAGTATGAATAAAGAGACTAGTAGTGTATCCAAAGGCCGATCTTTCAATTGAGCTTCACAAAAACTTTTAAAACTAGCTTTTGCTTTTACAACTTCCCACATTAGTGAAACAAGAAAAAAAGAATCAAACCCAAGATGCTTAGCTTGGAAAAAATAAAAAGTGTTGAAACAGTAAAATCCAACAAGTTTCATAAATGCAGCCCTGTCTGGTTAATATCTACCATCAATGCACAATATAGGGATGTAGCAATTCTTACTTAGAGTATTAGTATGAGCACTAGATCATCAAAAGCTGGTTACTTATCTACTCTCAGAAACTATCATGCAGAAAACTGAATGAGGTCCTTAGCCCCCCAAAAAAGAACAACAGCAAAACACTATCCCTCCACTTCACAAAGACAAACGTTTTATCTAGATGGTAGTGACATAACCAAAGGGAAATGAAAAGTGCAAACAAAAAACTTAAACAATGGAGGCTGGTGAGCCAAATGATTATTTTGACGAGAGTGATGACGAGAAGCGGAAACAATAAACAAGCCAGCATCAGAATACAAGTGACAAAAGTTTTATGGGAGGTTTTCTGGAGGAATGGTATGAAGGCAGCAAATATGAATGCTGGTGCAAAATATGGCAGAGAAATGTGGTCTGTTGTAATGGTACAGTTGTAGTCAGCATACAGATGCTCATTCTTAACATATTCAACCTCCAATGACAAAAATGCAGCAATTAAAAATAATATATGATTATGTTTTCCGCCTACTTCAAGCCAGTTGGAACATTCTAATTTTGATTTTTTGGTGGTCTTTTGCATTAGATAATTTAGATTTTAGGCTGCACGGCATATGTTCACATTTCTTTTTTCCAATGTCTCAAAATTCATTCTATTACTACTTCTTGATGAGCAGTTACTGAGAATTACAAGAACGTTTTCTGTTTAGTTTTCACTCTTCTAACTCTGTACTACAAAGCACTACTTTAAACTGAACAACATTTTGACAAAATAACTGTCCACATCTTCTTATTGACAATGAGGAGAGGGACAGGGTGGCTGAAGGGGATGTATAAGAAGAAAGACTGGGATATCTGCAAATGAATTCTTGCCTTGCAACCCCCTTTGATACCCAAATAAATAGTTCAAGTTCTATATTGAAATTCTTCTTTAAAAAGAGCAAATTCTGGGTGTGGATGACCACTAAGTCTATAGGCTCAACTTTGGGTAATGCCATCACCACAATCACTATCTCTACAACCCTAGCCTAGGAATTTACATTGTAAACATGCAAGGTAAGTCCCTATGATAGACTGAGAACTAAGAAAGATGCAATGACACATGGAGGTTAACTCAAAACAGCTTCATAGCATATGAGGAGATGAGGTGGCCATATTCCTGCCTGGGGTAACTAGGGCTCACATGCACAAATAAATGCTGACCTCAAAGTGGCAACAAAACAAACAGATTAAAAAAAAAAGCTAGATGTTAGTGCTAAGTTATATATATGATGTTTCGCATGGTACAAATTTGCTCAGGCCAAGAACAAAATAGCACTGGAACTTTACAAGTTTGTTCCAAAAATCACTGCAACATTTGATGTTAAAAGATAACCACTGTGATGAATTACCACTGGGACAAATTTTTGCAGAGCCAAAACAAAGAAATTGGTCTTAAAAAACCAAAACAGCTTGGAAAAATTCCAATTCAGCTGACCTAAGACTCTGAATTTTGCCTGACAACTAGTGAATCTGGCCATCCCTAGAGGGAAGGTATGAGACAAAATTTAGCTCTGACTAAATACCATCCACGATCAAATGTAGTTTGGAAACTGTTCCAATCTTGGAAATGACTGTTTTTATCTAAAATTGTCGTAGGACTTGAATGCCAAGTTATCTTCAGCTATCTGACATGCTAGCACCCCTCCCTGTTTGCACATACAAAGTTGAATTTCAGAGACTAAGCTCTTGAGTTTACCTGAAGAGAGGAGCACTCCAAGAATCATGTGCTTAATTAAAGTTTGAATAGATAATTAGTGCCCTATAATATGCGCCATGTTATCTAGATACAAACACGCTCTTATCTTAAATGGCTTAGCACAGAGTATAATACTATGAGACAATTACGTTTTTTATATTATCAAGAAGTGAGCCCATAGAAATTTAGCGATAATACTTCAGGCAATCTGTCACCCGTTTCTTGTGGAGGTTGATAAATTATATTCAACAATTAGGAAGGGATAGTCTGTAAAATAAATGGGATTAGTACACAATCTTTCTTAACATCACCAAAACGTACAACAAGCTCGTGCATTAGTTTCAGGTCCTTTATCTTCTTGTTCCTCATTCTCTCTTCTCTTTTTTTCTCTTCAGGTCTTGCAGAAATATAAAATGAAATCATAACTGAGTTAAAAAAAAAGAAAAAGAAAAAAAAAAAAAAAAAGCCATAATGAAAAGAGCAATTACCATTGTATTATGGTAAAAGCCAGGCATTCTTGAATATTTCCACACATCAGCATGACAGGGTGTTTGACTGTTATCAGTGACCCCTCACGGGGAGTGACAATACTAAGACTGCGATGGAGACAGTCATGCTGATTACAGCCATCTGAAAGCCTTGGCAATGCCTCAGCCTTAATTTGCATTCCCACAGCATGAACGTTTTGGGCTGTGCCATTACATATACATGGGGATGTCTAAATTGCAAACTGAGACAAGAGTGTAGCATGACTAAAAATAGAACCCAACACAAAGTGCAAGATATACCAAAGGAAAAAAGGGAGGAAAAACAAAACAAAACAAAACAAAACCAAAGAACACTATGATATCATGGAACAGTCACATGGCAGTTGTTAGGGGATATGGTTGCCCTCTCAATATACTGGCAGTAAAGACACATCAGAAAATGAAGATATTATGAGGGATGCCACTGCTGTTAAAGACAAATGATTACACAACAGATTTATAACAAATGAAAAATAAAGAAAAAAAAAAATTCAAGCAAAGACACTAATAACTGCAGATGCGTTAAAATGGAATGTAAGAAAATTGTAGGCAAATCTACAACTCCCGAGTACCTCAGTGATGACCTAAAAAAACATGAAAATATTAGCAGACAAATAATCATCTAAGAACCTGTAATGATGTGGAAAAAAAAAAAAAGTTGAACAACAAAATTTTAAACAATAAATTGAGGTAAATCATAAATTGATCCCAAATTATCCTGTCAGTACTGGGAAGATAAGAGATGAAATACTTGTGACCCTAATGCTAACGGGAAATGTAAATCAAATTTACTTGTCCATTTGATCAATTTAAAAAACAAATTCAGGGAAAAAAAAATATCAAAACTTCAGGAAAACAAAAATTAAATTGGGTCAAAAATTTTCAGAAGTTTTTTAGCCCAATTTTTGTTTCTCTTAATTTTTCTTTCTTTTTTTCAAAATATAATTTGTTTTTATTTTTATGGTGGGAGTGAAAGAGCATGCTTCACTTCAACAGTAATTAGAACTGAACTATGCTCATATACTCTGCTGTGTGCATAATGTTCTGACTACCGTGGGCAGAATGCATGTGTACTAAGATCGATGGTTTCTGTTCAGTTCCCCCTGGCTGTGACTAAATCAACAGAAAGACCGAGGGGGAAACTGTCAATATTAAAATTAGTGATCATTAAAGTCAGATGTCAATCAGGAATGTGCACAATCACTTACCTTGTTCTCACCCAGCCCTCCCCGTTTGTGTATGGAATATTTTTCACTCATTTTCTTGATCTTAAGACTTGATAATGACAACATTTTTTCTCTCAAGAGCATTAATTTTGTACTTTGCATTTTATGGATTACTATTTGTCAATCAGATATTTATGTAACCCTACAACAAACTGTCTCTTTGATGAAACCGTGAATCATAAATCACTTCAAAATAACTTGTTTCTCAACTAACGTATATGACTAGATAACATGAAATTCAGGATGCCAACTGGCCACATTAGGTAATGCATAATTTCTAGCATGGCACAAATGTGATATAAGGGCTACATGATCAATTACAATAGTCAACACGCCCCCAATATGTTAGTGCTGCCATAAACAGGAAATGATAGTCCATATAAAATTGCCAGGAAAATTTAAATAAAATCAGGGGGCAAAAAGGGATTCAGAAGAAAAAAAAAATGTCAAACAGGACAACAAGGACATCTAATATGAAACTGATGATGACAGAACTATCAATGTAGTATCAGCCAAATGAACCAGACGACAATACAAATGATGCACCTTCTCAGCTTGCAAAAGATCATGTCTTTGTTTAAAAGTGTATCACCTTCAATAGATCAGTTATCATTTAGTCCCTCCCAACCACAATCAGAGAAAGCACTGTGATAAAATCCTGTGACCACCCTCTCATAGTTTACATTTCATTACTTCTTATATTGTATTGAGAAAAAAAAAGCAAATGCTGTCACTAATATTATCAAAATTGGGTAGGTACATGAATACAAACACAGGCACAATTTTTATTTGAAAAGAAAACGACTAAAGCTATGTTATATAGGGTGAGATTACCATGACCTTTTGCGGTGTAGTATTTAGACAAACAGCCTTGTCAGAACAACAGACGCACCCCCAGTCTCATGCACAGACAAGCAGATATTTAGTTGTTCAACAAAAAAGCATAACTTAAATACAGAAAGAGAAATGTGATTATTTCAGTGAGAGGTGTTTCCTGCTTGCAAACCTGTATCACAAAATGGCAAGGACTAATGCATTCCTTTCTGGTTGGCTGATTATGAATATTATGATACTACTAGCACTGTTTCTTGGGTTAGCATATGATCTGTCACAGGTTTCCGTATGATTTCTTTTAATGGTTTTAGATCTATGTACAAAGCAGAGGGGATGGGACAATTAATGAAGTTAATGTTTATGTTTTACTTTTTATGACCATGCTAGAATAACCCCTCTTCAGGTCTCAAAGCTCAAAAAGCTGATGTGTATTGTTGAATATCACTATCATATCTTTAGTATTATCAAATAATGTTCCTGGTACTCTGGACTGCATATGATTTAGCTCCTTTCCTTACTTTAACTGTGGTAAAATTGATGAAGAAGAAAAAGGTCATAAGCGTGCAACAGCAACTAACTGCAACTAGTCACCAAATTCACTCCAGTGGGTGAATATAATAACGGGGAAATGAAAATTAAACTTAAGGAAATTGGCAATAAAATGTTATAGCAAAAGTCAAAACTCCTAGTATGATTTAGGCACAATATATATTGTCTGCTAAATGCACTTCCTGCGGCAAACGTAATTTGAAAATGTGATCCTTTCAACGTCCTGTCCCACTGAATTCAAAAGGGTGCAAGATGATCATTCACAAAGCTCTGAATTAAGTCTGATTGAGGAAGAAACAAGGATTTATTGCTACATCCATTTCATTGTCTCCGTACTTTGATGTATCATTTTTTTTTTTTGCGAATCAATAAAGCTACAACTTCCACTTAGAACACATAACGAGGCGCTACGACCACTGTTTTAACCACACAATTGTGAATACACAACAAAGAAATAAATGCCATGTAGGCCCTTTTCCTTTATTTTATCAAACAATTCACTAGATTTTTCTCTCTTGTGATGATGTCTTCACTACATTCAGATTTTACTTCTCAAAAAAAAAAAAAAAAAAAAGTTTGTGATGATAAAGATAAGAGAATATAGTTCTACAATGAAAGAATATTTTTTTTTTTTTCACAGGAATTATATTGAGTGAAAATTCTGCTGGAGAAATTTACTGTGAGCTGATAGATCTAAATCCTATGCAAACTGTTGGAAACTGATGAATACAATATGTTGGATTGTAAAAGTAACTGTCACTAGGCTTTATTTGAAGAAAATATAGCTGGCTCTACACTCTGCTCCGTGACGTAACAAATCTTGTGAAGAGAAGAGTATCCATGAAAGAGTAAGCAGGCCCTATGACATCTATAAACAATTAATGAGGTTCTCAAGCATGCAAAAGCGTCAACCATGAGACAGGGTTAAAATAATGGATACTCTGGATTAAGATTAATCAGTAACTTTTATTATTAACAATATTAAAAACGAAAGTGAAAAAAAAAAATGGTACAAAGGATGCAGGAGCTAAATACTGTAGTGTGTATCAAGAGGGGGATAGAGAGAGATGACCATGATGAGATGCATACTAAGGCAAGTAGAAGTAAAACATCTGATCTGTGTTACCCTCTAACAGCAAATTACTTACTTTGTCAAGTTTTTCACACATTGTATATTCAACAATTTGCAGTTGATTCGCATCTCTTCTCTTGTCTTTTATTTTATGTTGTATTTTAAAAATGATTACATTTGTTTCACCTCATGTCATCAGTAGATTTTGACATTTGTGTATGTTTAAAAGAAAAAAAAAAAAAAAAAAATAGGCTCTCACAAAGACAATAATAAGCCAAAAGGTTTAACCAACAAAACTTTATCCCAACAATCTACACGCTGACATGCACACCAAAATGGTGGCATAAAATATGGAATCTGAATGGTGTGTGCATTATCTGGAAAGACAGCTCAGGTCTAAAATTCTACCTCATACATACTCACACCAGCATGTGAACTATTTCCTGACCTTGAACTCCTTATCAACTTTACACAATATTTTTCATTTACTTTTTTTTTAAAATCGTTTTTATACCAAGTAGTGTAGACTACAAATTACCATCAACCTATAAAACTAGTTAACTTTAACTATGCAATTACTTCCTCGGTATACTCTTCAATTATATATTATTATCAAATTTTTTTTTTTTAAAAAATACAATCTGACAGGAAAAGTCATACAAAAATTACTCCCTTACCTGTGAAACATAATTTTTAGAATATTAAGCAATCCTGTTTTTCAAATTCCTTAAATAAACAAACAAAAAAAATTAAGACAGTCAGTCACACCGTTTGTAAGATGTTGCGAATGGCTACTAAGCCAGGATCGGCTGGTGTAATACAAAAATTATGGTTGATATGAACCAATTATACTCACTAAGTAGATCCATTGAAAAGGGACAGACAGGCTTAATCCTGAAATTTTCAGCCGAGAATCAGCCATGTTAAATATCATTGGCATCATTTACAGTGACAGAAAAAAAACATGTATCTCTCCCACTTTTTTTTAAAAAGCGGTTCAGGAAGCTTTCTTCCCTCCCCCCCCGAAGAATAAACAACGCAAAGGGGAGTGTGAAATCGATGAATCTTGCTGAAAGTTGTATGTACGTATAAACAAATAATAAATGAAAAAAAAAAAAGGCTTAATTAAAAAAAAAAATAAAAAATAAAAAAAGAACAATACAGACACTTATTAAATTCGAAGAATACTTTACAATACAGACAGCTTTCTGCTTCAATGGCACAGTATGTCCCTGTCCTGCTGGTAAAACAAGATTGGTGATGATGGTGCCCGTGAGACTTGCCTTCAAATTTGCGCTGAACAATTTTAGGCAAGAAATAATCTGACATATGTACATCAAAGGTGTCTTGTGGCTGTTGTGGATGTTTCTTGCTTTGATTCTTGCTTCAAAAAGGTAAGACTCATCCTTTCACACTCGGACATTGCTTCCCACAGCATGCTCTCAATGAACATTGCTTGTTGGTTTTAGAAAATAAGAAATAGGGTGGATATCTTCATGGGATATGACTTTGATCTGATTTTAGAATGAAATTAACAAAAGGAGAAAAAGGAGAAACTAACAGACGCTACCTTTCTCTTTTATGGCTGCATTGGCTGCCACTGCAGCATCTCTCTTCCCACTGGGTCTCATCCTTGGATGATTCACTATCAGTCTTGGGGGCTCCCGTTGGTACTACAGAGAGTCCTTGGTCTCTTTGGATGGGCTTCAGATGTATACCTCCTCGACACCATTCAATGTGGACAATTAGACTGTGCAATGTAAATTATTGATTCAGTATTATTTCCCATCTAAAGCCAATCTTGTGATACCTTCAACAATTCAATGAAAAAGGAACAATGCTAACACAGTACAACTGGATTCAAAATGTGGTAAGTCTGAACATGTAGCCGAAGGCTCTATGCTTCTATTCAACTGCGATCTTCAGTTCACATTACCAAACTTTCAAAGATCGATTTCAACCATAAAATTTTACTACATACTGCTTGTAATTCATGTTATATCTCAATCACTACAGTCTGCAGTATTCCAAATAACACTTTGGCATTATGATAAAACAATTCTGATTGCACAACATGTCAAGTTAAGATTTCTTTCCTTCATTATCTGCATATGTACGTTACTTTTGCCACTGTAATTTCTAATTTTGTAATTTTTCTCCAATGAGGTTAGCCAAAGGTTTGCATTGAACCACTGACATATAAAAAAAAAAAAAATTATATTTTTACACACTTCATTTCCTAATAAATAGGTGTAACAAGTGTCATACATTTTTTCTGTTCATTTATCACACAGTGAATTGTGAAAAGGGCAAAAGATGACATTAATAATGACATGCTTTTGTTGAAATATTTTCAGATTTTTGCTGTGATGCTGTAAGATATAAAACATGCCCAAAAATGTTTTCTTGTTTTCTGATTCTTGTCAATGTAAAGTTTACCTTTATGATTCCTCTGAAAAGAATTAAGTTGACTCCACAGTGCCAATCTTTGGTTGCATATTTATGAATCTGTAGAAAGCAAAATAATGACATATCGTTCCAATTTGCACCATTTCTTTTCATTCTGTCATCCCTGAGGTTGAACATGCATGATCTGAAATCTTGTTTCCAGCCCAGTAAAAGCTATCCATAGTTTCCCTTACTTTATCTGCATACACAACATTGTTTAAAACATTTCAGTTGAGCATACCAAAAGTTGCAACATCATTAGACCTTGAAACTACAATTCAAACATTTTTTAACCCACCATTTTTATTTTTTGCTCTTCGGCCACAATATTGTGCTCTCCTAAACTTAACTTTCCTGGCCTTTCAAAATTATGCGCCACTCATCTTTGATTGAGCAACAGTGAGTAACAAGGATGGAGAATGTTAACTTCCAAATTTTCTCCTAAACTAGTCAAGATCTAGAATTTTTAATCTGGGGATTTGATATTGCCTAAGTTGGGGTGTCTGGATGAACAAGGATGAAGATTATCAAAACGATGGGATTTTCTGCTACACCAATGAAATGTCCTTGAGAGGATTTGTCTTCCTTAAATTTTGTTGGGTAACTTTTTGTCCTATGATTTTTATTTTTACCGTACATCTGAAAGCTATCAGATAAATTAAAGCCAGCCAGCAAAGAGGCTGAAACCTATATTTTGATTTACTGATTTACTAGGCCTAAATATTAATCATGCTTAAAATTATTTCATGTTTAAAGTAAAACCCATTTCATTAAACTATATATAAGACCTTGCCTAGCTTCTTGAATCTTCAGTAAAGGAAAATAATAATAGCAATGCACTGGATAATCAGCCTGTCATCTAATATACAACTGAATCGACAGGTGAGAAAAAAAAACAAAACCACCAAAAGAAAAAATTAGTTACAGAGAAAATCTACTGTTAGGTATATTCTGTAATAACTTTGAATGAAATTATGAAACATTAGTAATTTCTTTTACATGAGTGATGTTCATATACATATTGTTCCAATTCAGTCCCTGGCGGCTAAAGGCTTATTGAGAGCACCCCTGATTTATACTAATAAAATAAGAGTCTGACAGAGTGATACGAAATTCAACAAATTAGACCTGCCCCACTGCTACAAGTTTTCAACTGACATTACATTATCTCTTAAACATGTAGTTTATCTCATGAATGTTTCTGGTGACAAAAGTTTTAAAATAGAAAGGAAAGATCCGAACACCTCAAACATCTATTGTGACATTTTAAACCATTGTTTAAACACACATAGACTTTTACTGCTTCATTCAGTTGCAACAGAACTCTTGTCCAGATCTAGAATATTAGATCTAGATCTAGTTGTAGTTGTTTTAGAATCTAGATCTGTAGTTTGTAGATCTAGTATACTTAGTGAGATCTGTGCGGTAGGCCTGACCGTGGTGCACACAGATCTAGATCAAATAATAATGCTAGCCGTGCCATGGAGGCGTTGCTTGAACATGCTCGTCTAACGCGACAGATGAAAGCCGAGTCTACGCCCATTACCCCACACCGACATACAAAAGAAAAAAAAAAGTCAGTAAATACTACACTCGATCAAGCTAACCCCTATCTCATCACCTGTTTCATGTCTGATACTTCTAAAGGACAACTATGACACTAGAAATTGCGCTGATTTGATCACAGGTCAGCCTGTCCAATCAACCACAGAAAACTGGACTAGATCTGGATCTAGTGTGGGTAGCTATCTGGCTGAGCCGTGTGGCCTGCCATCAGATCCGACTAGGCTAGATCTAGTCTAAACGAAACCCACAGGGCGTAAAATGCCTTACATGCCATATCCTTGTTCACATCCTTCACAGTTCCTGAGTTTCTTTGCAGAAATGCTCACATCTCGAACTAGATCTATTCCCGACAGCACAGAAATATTCATGAAAGATGCAAATAAATTTCTTGCGAGAAATATTTGTTAGCGAGATCTGGATGCAGAAGTGACGACAAGGTCGCCAGCCATGTTTTGCATAGCAATGCAGGGGCAAACCTGGTTGTTGATTGGTTGTTTCCCGTACATACATAAAAGATCGTCATTTCGGTGATCCTCGTATTTTTCCGTGGAATTTGTTAAAAATATGAAAGACAGCCGAACAGATTCTACAGTTCAATCCTCATGCGATTGTGCGAAACGGTATAAAAATTTAGATTTTTGCGTACACATTCATTGGGACGCAGTGGCTCTGTGGTTTGGTGTCTGCCCACGGAAAAAACGGGCCGGGATCGACTCGCAGGTCCTGCATCGGGGGATGGAAGGACACGAAGATCGAAAACCCGCA
>JBCEWB010000009.1:1131765-1142179 GCA_039654565.1 Peronia peronii | reverse complement strand
AACCAGTTACCTTTCCAACCATATATCACATGCCATGGTTTAGCCTCATTTCACATACTTTACAGTCACTTTCTCAGTTACACATTCACTTACAATATGCCAAAAAAGCGTGAACTGGTGGGAGTTAAATTAAATGCTGAACTTGACTCTTAGTAAATTGTCAACTCTGTTATACAGGTATATAAGATAGCACAAAATGATCGAGTTCTCATGTAATAGTGAAAAGAATAGTCCATTTCTTTTTTAAATGTCAGAACAGTTTTGGTCACCTGAGCCATGAGAGATGACAAGTTGAGTATTTCTTTACTGTGAACAGATCAAAGCAAACTATGGTGTGCAAACAAGGCTGATGACAAGGAGACAAGTCTGGCTTCCCAATCAAGTTTTAAGTTTGATCTCCCTGATTCTACAGAAAAGTGAACATCATTGAGAAGTTTTTCTACCTTGTGTATTTGACAGCTGCCTGGTAAGTCCTGAATGCGGTTCATCTGAAGTTGGTGTCTGACCGGCTCCAGTTGTCCCCGCCTGTGGTGGCAGCTGTGGAGGTTGTGACCTCATCATTTCCTGTTCCCCACCAGCCGACATAAAGGGAGGCATGGGTCCAATCTGCTGTGAAGTGGACACAGGCCCCGTTGGAGTGGAGGGCACGCTGGCGGACTGTTGGTGCATGATCTGCATAAACTGACTGCGTTGGTCTGGCATCATTCCTTCCTGCTGGTAACACGACGACATGTGTGAGTCTTTGAGCAGTGGGATCAGAGGCGAGTTATGCTCAAACAGTTCGCTGTGTCTAAGGTCATGTGCTCTTCTCAGTCTGTGCTCAAACAGCCTTGTATTTCTTAACTCAAATGGTAAAAGATTACTGAATTTGTACTCAAAGGTTTCTGTTAACAACACTTGGATCCATTCAAGCTGACACAAACAGCAACAAACAAGCAAAACACACATACATAAAACTGTACAAATTCATTTCAAGCCTTGTAAACTACAGGTTTCCCTTCATCTAGAAGGAGAATAATACGCTAGGCTCTCTCATTTCTCAATATGTTGGACTCCTAGATATGAACATGACAAACTGACAGATGTCTGAGGGAAGTGGAGAGTCAAACTTACCTGGGAAGGGCCGCTGTAGGCATCGGAGTGCGGTGGTCTCTGCATGCTGCCAGGGAAGAATGGCGGTCTGGCACCTTGGGGTAACATGCCAGGATGGGGACCTCGCATGAACCCGTGGGGAGATGGACCTCGGAATGGGGGCCGAGGCTGAAATGTCTCCATTCCTTCTGTGAATTACAAATGAACAATTAACTGAGTCACATACAATTTAACACAGGCTCAACACAGCTGTGCCCGCACTGCATCAACAAGGTGTCAGACATCACTGACATTTCACATGTCTCACAGTTGGCTAAATGGGTTAGATGTCCATTTTTTTTTGTTTTTAATAAAGATTTATTGGCATCACTGCAAGGCAAATAAACATATATCACTTTGGTGAAACAATGATCTAGCTATAACTTTTTCGAGTTAAAGAATTTATCCACACAGCAATTATTTACACATATTATCAAATGCACAGTATTTCTAAATAAGGTAAAATCCAGGAAATATGTACAGAAAAATTCAGTCACTATTTACAGCTAATTCCTTGGTCTATTTGATAGTTTGATGTAAGTAAAACGCCACAGAATATTTTGGTCTAGATTTATATATATCATGTACTATTTATGGTAAATCAATATAAAATGTGACAGTGAAAGTACGACATGAAATCCAGCATGATCGGGATCAATTATTATAGCACTCTAGGATACAGCATAACATTTAACCATATCTTGGTTCCTTCCATGCCTAATGGAATACAACGTTTCTTCAAAATGTATGGTTTTGATGTGATGCTAAGGAGAGCGGGGTTGGATAGGGGATGAGAAATCTGTGCTCTCTACGTGACATCAAACTTGCTGTACATCGTTAGGTTCCGTAAACAGTCGGTCGGCTTTCATCCTTTGAAGCTGGGAACCTACTAGCCGGGCAGACACTGGCTGGTTACATAGCTTAAGACTGCATAAAGTCCCCTCCCCCCCCCCCTGCTTTTCACCATATGGAGTGAGAAAATCTAGACTGGGGGCTGGATAATACCACAAGCCAAGTCAATGCTCACGGCACTAGACAGATAGACCTAGACTAGATCTAGATATGGGCGAGACACTCGAAACCATATTGACCATCAATAGCCACTCCATGAATGAGGTCACCAGACGTAACATTCCACAAACACCCGTTGTTCTGGCTTACAAATCGCATACAAGAGGACCGCAAAATTCCATATAATTGTGATAGCTAATGTTACAGTCCAATCAACAAAAAAAAACTAGATCTAGGCTACGTTCCGGATGTCACACCACTGACTAAGCAATAAAAAATCTGTAATTTTGTTAATTTGGTGTTTTTCTTTGTTATTATTATTACTAAATTTATGAGAAACCCGGGATTTTAAACCCTTTTCCGGGTGTCTGGGATTTCATTTGAAATCTGGGAAAATCCTGGTTTTTCTGGGAAGGCTGACAACCCAGGCCGGCAGATTGGGGGAAGCAGCTTTGTATTTTGTTTGTGCAGGCTGCAAACCAACATCTGAGACCGTATTTTTCAAGCCAAATTGGGCATTTACTACATTTTAGAACAATAACACTCTTCAGCTGTCACACAATGCCATGTCGAGTTTTTAGTTACTATTTTTATCACCCTCAGCCTGCCAAACAAACACAAACATACACACTCTGTGTTTCCACTAACTAATCAGACCCAGTAATCGGAACAGCTACAATAGCACACAGCAATGACAGAGTCCGGGGAGTTTTGACTACTCATCATCCAGTGGGTTATCATTACTCTCACAAATGAACCAAGAAACAGTATCTCTAGTCACAATTTGAAATCTGGGCATTTCAAGCCTGTCTAACTTATGATATCATAACTTAGTTAAAATTTGACAGGGACTTATTTATTATCAGTTCCTCAATGCATACATTTTGCTCTCATAGCTCATTATGAAATAATTCTGAAGCTAAGGAGTATGCGATACCTTTTCCTGCCTGTGAGGCTGAGCAAGGCTGAACTTTACTCTTCATTCTCTGAAACAAATATGGGCCGGGACAGCTTGGTGGTGATGCAATGAGGAAGTTGATTCCTCTGTCCCTGCGCCTTCTATCTTGGATATTTTGTTATCAAAACTTATACCAATATGAATGTTTCCAACTGTATAAAGTGAGTATGCTGGATCATAAAATGCGGTAAAAGTGGATATGTACCTGGACCCTCGGGGCCCTGCCAGCCCGATGCCGGTGGTCCTTGCATCATTCGCTCGGCCTCCTCCTGTTTCTTGGCCATGCGCTCTTTGGTCTGCTGGCCCAGGATAACTCTCAGCTGCTGGTGGTGGATGTTACCCTGGGGTTCTCCCCCTTCCTGCAAACAGCACAAGCACAACACAATTCAGCATCTGCTCACAGAAGAAAAACAGCTACCCTGCCGAAATGTGCTTCACTTACAGGCTCAGCTCCATTAGAAAATCTTCATCTCTGGCAATGTTTCTTTTTTATTTCAGTTTCTTTTTGGACAACTTTTGACTGCCTACATAATTTATGGTTGATTAAATTCTACAAGTAACTTTTAAAAACTATGAAAACAATCTTTCAATGACAGTCAGTGAACCATCAGAAGCTGGTGACAAGTTTCATTCCTACAACAGATTCAACAATAGCTGAATAACATTTCTTGATTATTGAACATTTAGCCATGTATAAGAAAATACCAACAGAGGGATCTTCTATTGAACTGCTTCTTTACAATTGCACCTGTGAGATGTTACGCAATGATAAAATATAAAGCATCTTTCCGCCTTAAATAATCACAAAATATCTATTTTCGATTTTTCAGAATTAGATGACATGTTAAATATTTTTCACAACTTATCACACATGATAAAGGATAGAATTAAAAAATTATTTCCTATGAACATAGAAAAAAGGTTTTCATTTCAATATCTGATAAAAGATGGATTACTTTTTTATAGAAAATGGCTGAGCAGAACTTCATCCAAAAGTATGCATTTACCCATTTCTTTTCTTCTCCAAACATCTCATTCATGTTTTCAGTTTTCAAAAGAACAGATAAACTGATAATCTTCCTTTGCTTCACTGTTCAAGCTTCCTTTTCAAAATGAGGCAGGCTGACAATATTCCTTTGTTTCATTATTCAATCTTTTTTCCAAAGAGGATTAACCTTGCTCTCTGATCACAGATCAGTTCTCCTTTCCCAGCTTCAAATATCTTAACACTTAACCCTCTGTATCCTAGTGTTGCAGATACAGTCAACACAAGTCTCAGTACAGTTGGACAATTAACATTAATTCTCTTTTCATCAATTAAACAAATTTCAACAGGACTCAGAACTTTAACTTCACCTTTGACTGTTTTAGATGTTGTTGATACTTAGTATTTTCTAGGCTCTCAAGTGCTAACTTTTGAAATGCTTAATTTTCAAGAACTCAACACTTTCCAGATGGTCCAGAAGCAAATATAAAGAGACAAGAATTGTCTAAGCTGCAGGAAGAACTCATGCTTCAAATGTCCACCAGGAGACAGATATTTCACATGTTCACAAACATAAGCTGTGATTCCTGTATATCCATCACACAATGGCCGGTCACAATAAATAAATGCCGCAACACAAAACAGAATCAGGCAGCGTCAGAAATTCCGCAAACAAATAGAAAACGAAATACAAATAAAACGTATACCAAAAAAAAAAGAAGTTTCAAAAAAAATCAAAATAAAATACCATGCTGTGGAGCATATATTATGAAATAAAAAAAAACAACAAAAAGGAAAGAAAAAAGAAACCAGTGTCATGCACATTCATTAAATTTTAAAGAAGATCCATTTCAAACCAGGCACACAAATTTTGTGACCTTCAAAAGTGAAAAACTGGTGAAAATCACATATGTTTTTTTTCCGATTTTCTCAAATTTAGTTCAAATTTTGTTGTTTTTTTTCAAAATGAACAATTGTTTTAAAAATCTTAAATTTAGCTTTGCTAAGAAAATTGTAATGGCTTAAGGCTTATTTGTTCGGGATACAAGGGAGCAAACTTGGACCAATTGCAATGGGAAAGCACTCTGGAATCAACTTTTTTTTTCAACAAAGAACTTGAAATGTTTCCCCAATTCTACAGAATATGGTGAAAGGGTGAGGTTGGCAGTCCGGCTGACAAAACATGGAAACAAAGATCTGAAATCAACACATGCATGGGTGACACATGACCGCACAGTGCTGGGCGGCTGGGATAAGCCAACAAGTCGCAGGTGAGAAGCCAAGGAACAGAACTCTGGCAAAAGGCACAACTTTCTCATTCAAAAACAACAAAACAAATTGAAAAAAAAAAAAAAAAGCAAAAATAAAAACCAATATTGTCTCACCACAAACAGGTGCATTTTCCTTATACAGCAAACGTTTTCTCAACATCAAATCTTAATTGTCTTGCCATAATTTTTTGGAACAAACCTTTTTTTCTCCAAATATTTAATTTTTTTTTTTTTTCTAATCCTCCCTATACTTGGTGAAAAAATAATGTGGGGTATTCAACACTGTAATTTAACATGGATGGCCTAGCTCACTCCGTCTAAAGCCCTCTCTCTTCAACATAAATTACAAAAATCTAAACTAATAATTACTCAACAAATACGAAACTGAATGCATTAACAAATAATAAACAACTGAATCAATAAGCAAACAAACAAAAAAATGAAGAAACAAATACCCCAATCAATGAATAAATTGAATCAATAAATCACTCCCACCAAATGAGGGGCCAGCCTGCATTACAACCAATGAACCAAGATATGCCAGGAAAAAGAATTTCATTTCTGAAACCACAAACATTTCCCATTTCCCATTTCCAAACTTAAATACCCTGACCAATTTTATTATGAGGGATCCTGTAGTATACAGATGTATATCACTTAACAAGTGGGGGAACAAGAAAAAAAAAAGTTCAGCAAAACAATGACAAATAGTGACAGATGTTTGTGTCAATTTATAAATTTAACTCACAAATTTCTGACCAGTTTACATCAGTTCTATTGAAATGGACCCTTTCAAATGCTCAATGAGGTCTTTAGGTGCACTTGTCTTTGAATTTCAGGGTGCTAAGTCCACATCATAAGCTACAATCAACACAGACAAAAGTTTGTGCACTGTTGGTTATTTCCACAAGACAGCAACTGGGCGACCAGCTATGGATGATACACAGGCAGTGCTTGACTACAGACTGCTCTACAGGGTGTTAGGGTCAAAGGTTAGTTCTCAGCAATGCCAGATGATCAATTGAACAAACAACTCAAGCACATTTTAACATCTCTATCTATGGAGTTTATTTTCTACTTATTTTTGTAGGGGAAAACAAAAATCATCTTTTTATCTACAATCAAGAAAAGAAATCAGTTACTGGATTTGTCTATGAAATTTTCCTTCTGATGCACAAGTTCTCTTCTGATACATATATCTCACACTTATGAAAGTAAAGGTGTCTTCATATAAATGACCACTGCAGTAGGATCAAATCCTCAGTAAAAAATAAAAAGTAATTCTGGGAAATCCCTGCAACAGTTAAGTCATTTTATCCAACAACAAACTGATATTCTGATATCTCATTCACTGCAAAGAATAATTTGATAAAATCATTACTTTTACTTGCAGACTGTTCACCGAAGGTCCGTTTTTCTGGCTTGTTTATTATTTACATGTCTTGAAATTTTCCAGGTCATAGTTGCCCCCAAAATATTGCTAGAATCTGTCAGTGAATGAATCAAATGATGAGGCATTTGTATAGCCAGCTAAGTTATTTCCCTTTGTCAAGCACATGAGTAATAAGACAAACATCGTACAAAAGAAAATTTCATTTTAGCAGCTGTTATTTGAAACTGGGGGGGAAGTAATAAATGATGAAAACACTGTCATGGAGAAAAGAATCTTTCAGAATTTTCTGTTACTCATGTCTTAAATAGCAAAAGAAAAAGCAATTTTTTCCTTCTTCCCAATGCTCGTATTACGTTGCTTGTACCCAGCACAAGGCCGTCATTTTGCTGACGGTCAAACTGGCTCACAAGAGCCTCTGCATCTTTTCAACCAAAAATTGACTCTTCTTTTCCATCCAATGTACAAAACTTTCTGTTTTGTTTCCAGGTAGTAAATCTGCAACATGATCTCTAACTCACATGGAGAAAAGCCCTAAAATAATGTACTGAATTGCAGCACATTTTTAATGAAAATAGCACCATTTGTGAAAATGTTTGTTTATAGCTGTTTGTTCATTTGATCAGATTGCAAAAGGATTAAAAAGAGCTACAAAGCAAGCAGGGTAGAGGTTATAAGGTGTTAGGGGTCAGAGGTTATAGTGGTGGGTCAGGGGTCATGGATGGGGGGGGGGGGGAGGAGAGTTCAAAGGTTAGCAGTGGGTGCCACAGACTTACCGGGTAATTAAGCATGAATGGGAAAGCCCATGGTGACCGCGGTAAGAGTTTGTTACGCCTAAGAGCAGCATCAATTGACCTCTGATGCTATGGGTAGGCAGTCAGTCAGTCACATTCACACACACAAGAGAGAGCGGAGACACAGGAGAAAGAAAGTTATACAAATGAAAAAATGAAATGGGAAAAGAGGTGGATACATTAGACAGACAAACTGAAAATGATCTACGTCTAGCTACAAAATCAAACTGAAGCTATGTTTTCTTTCTCACTCCCTCCTCCAAAAAAAGAGAACGTAAATATACGCACGCATAAAAAAAAAGGCTGAAATGATTGCAGTACAGGAGGAAGTTTTGTGACTGAATTATGTGGGTTGTGCCGGCTGGTGTGTGCAAACAGTTTTCTTTCTCAAGCTTCCCCCAGTAGCTTTCATGATTTCGAAACTCCCCTTCAGTAAACGTAGGCATAAAATAACGATTAAATCAGCCATGGGACAACAAATACTTCCCTCTCCCACCTGAACTTTTTCTTCATCTCCCCCCTCCCGTTCTTTTTTTTCTAGACAGAGAAAGTTTCAGATTGAGCTCAACATTTTCACTAAAATTTCACACTCTATTTCTTTCAGCTCAAACAGGCACCACTCTGTTCTCTTTCTGCTTTTTAACCTTCTGCGGGTGGTTAACTTGGTATTAAGCAGGTTGAAGCAGAGAGAGCAAACTGTTTGATGTTAAGTCAGGATTTAAGCCCATCTACAGCATCAAAGCCACGGAGAAAGAGAAACAGGTCGGAGCTTTGCCACGAACTGGTGTAATAATGAAAATGGAGAAACTTCCAGATTGGGGTCGTTAATCCTGCAACTTTTGTTTGTCTTCAAATGTTTCTCCTTAAAATGAGTGCTAGAAACTACAAGAATCCCTTTATTCTCTTATTTCATTTTTTTATTGTTTAAATCTTGTAACCCCCCCCCCCCCCCCTCAATCTGAAGGGAAAAAGAAAAAAAAAAGAAATATTTATTGATCAAACTGATCTGCCAAATCTAAAATGAACTTGGCATTGGCACACCCTCCTTCCTCCCTGCCATTCTATTGGTTTTCTTTTCCACTTCTGCTGGGACACAGACAGTTAATTGTTCCCCTCTCCTGGCAGCCCTGACTGCTGGGTTGATGAGTACGATGGCACACACATTAATGAGTGACGGCAAAGCGAAAACTACAGAGAATGACCATCAATAGTATGAACAATATCCTGAGAGAAATGAAAGAGAATGGAAAAAAAAGACTGAGATGAAACTGATACTGGGAACAAATGGAACTGCCAGTTTTGTGGTCTCCCAAAAATGATTTTAAAGAAAACAAAAAAAAACCCCGTAAAATAAGGCCACGCATCATTCCTGTTCCAGTTAGTCTATTGCCATTCCCATTCTGCTTAAGAAGTTTGCAGAGACAACTGCCAAAGATAGGAGTCTGAATAACCTACACCTCTTCACAGCTTTAAAAAAATGTATTAAAAAAAAAAAAAACCAGCACTAAACCACTGTTGCTTCTTTGACCAGTCACCTGTACCCATAGTCTAAGGTATACTATGTTGGATAGGAGCAAGTGAAAGGGGGAATTCAGAGGCTCCACTGGGACATCGGCTTAACAAAGCATGGCCTGACTGTGGGATTAGTTTAAATGGCTAAGGTAGGCTCAACTGGGATATCAGCTTCACTAACTAAGATTGGCTTGACTGGGAGATTGGCTTCACTAACTAAGATTGGCTTGACTGGGAGATTGGCTTCACTAACTAAGATTGGCTCGACTGGGAGATTGGCTTCATTAACTAAGATTGGCTTGACTGGGAGATTGGCTTCACTAGCTAAGGTTGGCTTGACTGGGAGATTGGCTTCACTAGCTAAGGTTGCCTTGACTGGGAGATTGGCTTCACTAGCTAAGGTTGGCTTGACTGGGAGATCAGCTTCACTAATTAAGGTTGGCTCAACTGGGAGATCGGCTTCACTAACTAAGGTTGGCTGAACTGGGAGATCGGCTTCACTAACTAAGGTTGGCTCGACTGGGAGATCGGCTTCACTAACTAAGGTTGGCTCGACAGGGAGATCGGCTTCACTAACTAAGGTTGGCTCAACTGGGAGATCAGCTTCACTAAGGTTGGCTCGACTGGGAGATCAGCTTCACTAACTAAGGTTGGCTAAACTGGGAGATCGGCTTCACTAAGGTTGGCTCGACTGGGAGATCAGCTTCACTAACTAAGGTTGGCTTGACTGGGAGATCAGCTTCACTAACTAAGGTTGGCTAAACTGGGAGATCGGCTTCACTAACTAAGGTTGGCTCGACTGGGAGATCAGCTTCACTAAGGTTGGCTCAACTGGGAGATCAGCTTCACTAAGGTTGGCTCGACTGGGAGATCAGCTTCACTAACTAAGGTTGGCTCGACTGGGAGATCAGCTTCACTAACTAAGGTTGGCTAAACTGGGAGATCAGCTTCACTAACTAAGGTTGGCTAAACTGGGAGATCAGCTTCACTAACTAAAGTTGGCTCGACTGGGAGATCAGCTTCACTAACTAAGGTTGGCTGAACTGGGAGATCAGCTTCACTAACTAAGGTTGGCTGAACTGGGAGATTGGCTTCACTAACTAAGGTTGGCTGAACTGGGAGATCAGCTTCACTAACTAAGGTTGGCTAAACTGGGAGATCGGCTTCACTAACTAAGGTTGGCTAAACTGGGAGATCAGCTTCACTAACTAAGATTGGCTAAACTGGGAGATCGGCTTCACTAAGGTTGGCTTGACTGGGAGATCAGCTTCACTAAGATTGGCTAAACTGGGAGATCAGCTTCACTAAGGTTGGCTCGACTGGGAGATCAGCTTCACTAACTAAGGTTGGCTAAACTGGGAG
>JBCEWB010000009.1:1118875-1131665 GCA_039654565.1 Peronia peronii | reverse complement strand
ATGAAACTGTTTGGTGACATCTGAATTTAGCACCTCTGTGACCCTATTTTAAGTCCCACGTTTTGGCAAAGGGTCATAAGTTATTTTATAACAGGAAATGGTCCACCAGGAAGTTTAAAAATGAATGGCATTGAGGGTAAAATAAAGCAAATTATTTTTCTTGTTTAAAAAAATAAAATGGCAAGAGCAAAGCTGTACAGTCTGCTTAACCTTATTTTTATCGTTTAATATATATTTTGATGGCCGATGCTGTTAGGTACAGATTAACAACAAACCTTCCAGACTTCATCGGTCCCCTTGATCTCCGCCATGTTGTGGGTTGAGGCCCCTTGTTTTTCCCGACTGTATCGACATCGTCTGCCTCTCTCAGGGTCTTTGGCTCTGGTAGCTTGAAGACATCAAATCCTGGGGTTGGCTCAAACCTCCACATTTCCCCCTGCCCCAGTAAGCTCCGCTCCCCACAATTGCACAGGGCACATAAGTGGGCAGGACTGTCGACAAAAATAGACAAATTATTATTATAATTTAGCTGCCATTTGGCACTATAGCAAGTCCAAAACTGCACTGTCGCGCTAAAATCTGCCATTTGGCAAGGATATAATGTTCAACCAACATTTACATTTTGTTATTCAGCAGATGTCATGAAAATAAGCATTTAATGATATCAAATGAGACACGCGACGATGAAATCAGATGCTCATCAAACTGAGGCAACTGGAGAAATCGTGTGTTTTTCAACAGTGAATGAATTTAACGCAACTTTTTTTTCTTCACAGAACCCTCCTGCATCAATCTAAATATGCATTTCAGGGTTAAATTTGCTGAAATAGATCGAGTAAAAGCCCAAAAATTGTAATTTAAAGGCATGGCCCAATCAGAATTAATAAGGATTAACAAAAATGATCGGCCATTTTCTCACCGCCCTAAATTGCCAATATCTCAACTTCTTCTTAAAGTCGAGCAAACATTTTTTTCACACACAGAAAGTAAAATGAATAATCTTCACAGCGATACCGATAACTCCATATGCTCAAAATTTGACGACAGCCTGATTCCATCATGTAGCATCTAAATTGGCACTCAAAGCATGACAGTTTCTACCTCCTAATGACTGGCCTCTTTGTAAATGAGAAGTGGAAATGTCAACAGTACCAAGTGATCAGTATCCAGTTTTGAGAAAACTCAAGATTTTGATTACACCATTTGGATGTTAATGCAGTTGACACTAGACTTGGGTGTATCTTTATGCGAACTGACATTCTGCTTCTGGGACAACAAAGGAATAGGCAGTACACGGGTGGTTTGATAAATATGGCAGCTTACACTGTGCTTAAAAAAAAAGATGCCGTCTATTTGGGCTTATTGGTGCCGCTAGACCTGGAGTCTATTTGGGACTATTGATGCACTTCTTTCTCTCTATCCGTGCGTAAGAAAGTTATTGTATCCAGTTAGTTATGTAACGTATTGGGGGTGGGGTGGGGTGGGGGGGATTGTGCCCCCTCTCCCCTCCCCCCAAAACTGAGAACAGACACTCCCATGTGTGAGCCTTCACTATGTGGTACAACTTTTTTATTTGCCTATGCTTCCTCATTGCAATACTAGGCCCAGACAGACACTCTGCAAAAAAAAATTATCAACATTGAACCATATGCATTTCCATCCCTCAAATATTCAACTCCCTGGCCAAAAAAAATCTGAACAAATTGATTCTCTTACGTTTGGGATTCTGGTGTGGTGACAACATCAAAGCTCTGATTCGCTGAGTTACTGGTGGGAGTTCCTTGCACAGGTGAGGCTGATGTTGACGCAGGCGCTGTGGTTGTGAAGGAAAAACAAGCCATTTATTACTAATATGTGCTGGAATTGATATGCAATTGTAACATCAGCTATTTCTGGAGAGTGGTTCATCTAGGCACTCTACGATCTTTATGTAGCTGTTTCTCATGAAAACTTTTTAATCTTTTTTTTTCCCCCACTTTGTTAGTTTCACAAATCACTCTGATTTTTTTCCTGTTATGAATAATTTCAAATCCTCTTGCAGTTTTCTGTGAGATCATGAAGTAAAATTAAAATCTACTTGAAATTTGCAAAATTCAGAAAAAAATTAAGAGTATGATAACTGACTTACTTGGTGCTAAATTAGCTGCTGTTCTGCACATTTTTTCAAGGATAATGACAAAGTTCTAATTTGCACCAATTTTAAATTACACTAAATTAAAAAAAAAAGTCAACCATATTTAAAAAAATGGTCACTTAAGCTCAGTAAAACACTGAATCAGAAATCCGAATTTCAAAGTCATCATCAATATCCTACCTTATATTTCATAAGTATTTAAAATTTAGAAACTGATAACGTCCTGAAATAAAACCACATTATATACCTGAAATCTATGGGGCTGAGACTTACCACTGTTTGCTCCTTCGCCAATGCTGGAGGTGGGTGTAGAGGCTGATTGTTTGACATTCTCCGCCATGCCGGATGGTGGCGTGAAGTCAGGTCTGACTGACGAGGATGCCAGGGTTGAGATCGAGCCTGTTGGTGAGACTAACTGACCCAAAGGGTCACCCTCGGAACTTTGTGCTAATGATGCTGCCAACGTCAGCCCTGATTGTGTAAAAGGGGGCCTCCCTCTCCGACCCCCTCGACTGCCTCTTCCTAAATTTTTACTAATTCCTCGTCCAAGGCCCCTGTTGCTGAACGGACGACCTAATGATCTGCCTAAACCTCGCCCCACACCTCGGGAGCTGAGAATGCCAGAAATGAAGAGAAAAAGAAAAATCAACACAAAAATATATATTATACATATTTCATTTAAAACTTACATCATGAAAACTCTATCATTACATCACTTCTCAGATGGTAACCAAAAATATTACAAACAGCCAACAGAATACACATGAGGAACAATGGGCTACCAGATCAAATCATGGCATTGCGAAACGTTCACTCAATGTTGTGTTCTCAAAATTCAGTCAGGCCCGGGATGTGGACTGTTAAATCTTTTGATAATTAATTTTTCAATAGCTTTGACATGATCCCCATGTTAACACAACTTTGAAATGGAGTGAAAAAAAATAAGTCATTACAATCTGAAACTGGACTAGAGCCAGTCTGCTCTCCAATGACTGAATCCATAGAATAAGGAAATTGCAACTGAAGCATAAAAAAAAAGAGTAACTAAAAGCAAATAAACAAGGTATTTTTTTCACAACTTTTTTTTTCTACAATATAATCAACAAATAAATTTCCAATTCTATCGTTTTGAGAAAAACAAAAACATGTTTGAAGGTTTAAAATGGCACTTTTGGCACTTGACACATAACCATAATCAAGGTCTTATCTGCTAACAAGCCAGCTGACAACTCAGTACAATTATGATCACATTCTTTTCCAAAATTGCTTAGCCTTGTCTTAAAATTTAGAAAAAAAATAAAAAAGATCAAGTGCCCTCACCTTGGTCTGCGAGTAAGTGGATTCAATCCTTCCTTCCTTGGTCGGCCCCTACCACGTTTTAGTTCGGAATTTCCTCCTCGGGCAGAATTTATGAATCCGGATGTTTCCGGCAATAAACAGGGGGCGTCCTGATCAGATTCTAGGTCAGCCCCTGCGCTGACTGAAATGTTGGCCTCGGTATCCAATCCATAACTTCCCTCTAGTCCAACCTCTGAGCCCAGGAATGCTGGAGTTCCTCCCCCTGTACTTTTCTTTTCTAAATCTACAACGGCTACTTTACTAGATGACGATGCTACAGATGAAGAGGGGGATTTCTTCTTTACTTTCTGTTCTCTTACGGACTGTTGGGGGTCTGACAGGGAAAGTTCTAGAGTGGGCGGTAGGGAGTCTTGATTGGCAGTCACTGATACTGATATCGTTGCTGATGATGTGGAGGTCTGTGAATCCTCTTCTTGCGTTGGTCCTAATGATGAAGGGGGCGATGCTGGTGATAACAATGGTAATGATGCTGATGAAGATGATGGTATTGATGATGACTGAGAAGATGTTGTTGCTGTCAGTGTGCTGACTGAAGATGAAGTTGCTTCAGCAGCACTTGTCGATTGAGCTGCAGCTGTTGATGCTGGGTGCTCGGCTGTGGCAGATGGATCTTGGGATCTCTGGATTTCTGGTATTGGATTCTCCCATTCACGAGAGGTGTTGTTCTCTTGTGAAACTTTCGTTCCTTCTTCTAGCGACAAATAAAGGTATAAAGATGACCTGAGAGTTCACTGAGGTCAACGATTTTCAGAGGAAAGAACAACAGCCAAACTACAAATGGAAAATATCTGGACTGGACACAGAACTTTTTTACGGTACAAAATCTCTAAAATGCCGAGGCTACGAATAACAACCTGTACATGAATTATGCAATAAACAGATTTAAACTGAAACAATTTGGAAACTTTTTTTGTTTTATTCCTAGGCTGACAAACACTTTACTGCAGCCGATTTAAACACATGCAAAAGATAAAATAGCCATAGAACTATCAATGTCCTGTTGTTTTTCTTTAGTGTACAAACATAAATTCATGTTGTTTTTCCTGTCAATCAATGACCATGATAGACTGGCGAATGTACGGGGCTCAGCTCTTTTATCTTTGAGTAGGAAGCTATGACAAAGATCCAATGGCCAGACAAATGCTTACCTTCCATCTACTGGTTTTAGCGTGGCAGGAATTCAGGACAAAGCAGAATGCCTTGGCCTCGCTACGACTGAGTACAGAGTGTGAGGTAACTGTAATGTGGCCGCTCGAAGACCTATAAGTTTCTGTGATCTGCCCACCGCAAGCTGCATCCAGCGGTAAGCGTGCCACAGAAGTATGTACACATCTGAGGAAAGAAATTTGATTTTTTTTTTTTTTTTAAAAAATCAGTGGATTTTAATAAATGTTCCAGTATGTAGAGATTTAATTAATTTGACATACCTATCTCATTCATAACTTTCTGATACATGATGAAGAAATCCTCGCTCTCTGACATAAAAATGACACAATACTCTCGGCATCTACATAAGGTAATCTTCAAAGAAAACATCGCATGCAACATTTCGGTATGATTGTAGCCTACAGTCTGGTAAGCTACTTTCATATGTTCACCCATGTTTTGTTTTCTCCTTCATTTTGTTTTTTAGGCCAATGCCTTACAGACATAACTTTTCATTTGAATTGTGTTCTAAATTACATTTAACCAAGAAGTAATAAAGTTCTCATATTATCTTGCCATTCGATCCAGGTCCACAATGTCATTTCTTGAACACGGCCGATTGTTTTAACACTATTAACAAATAACGACAGGGTTAATTATACAGATGTGCTGCACCAAGTCTTTACAGCTCCCACAGAACGAGACAATCTATAGACATGACATCTGAGTATGACACCAATCTGTGACAATTATTCTTGTATCCCTGATGCCAAAGCAGTTCTTGAGGCCGACGTGTTGACGTATGGCGTCAGTGCAAAGATCTAACAACGGTCCAACACCACAAAACTACATGGCCAGGCATGGAACTTCACAAAAGCAGTGATGTCAAACCGACAAACTGGGTCATCCCGCCCAGCCTATGACAATGTCAGCAATTTGTCTGCTGGGTCTCACAATTGTGCCAGTTATACATTTTTCTTGTTCAGTTGTACTGCTTATCTGGCCATAGATATTTTAAAATGAACAACAACTGTGAAGGAAAGGGAACTGAGATGGCACAAAATGTCGTCGTGCTGAAACTGTCGTGCGAGAAACAGTAGATAGGAACCAAAAAGAGGTGACCAGAAGAAAAGATGGGCCGCCAAATTTCCGGAATGGACTAAGGAAGCCAATGAGGACATCCCGGTCCTGGTCGACAAGTGCGATAGAGGGGGAATAATAAATGAGTGCACGACTCGTCTGGAGATGCTCAATGATCCCAGCAGGAGTTCAGGGCCAAGAGAAAGAAAAATAAAAACTATAGCTACTTTCATAATATCACATTCTTACACTTACAGCTCTTCTTGTCTTATCTGGGTGGATTGTCTTAGGCAGTGGACACAGTCATACTAATTGCCAAAACAATCACGTTCTATTTTTTGGATTCCCCAAAATCTGACAAAGTATCAGAGGGCCAAAGTGGCATAAAGCCTACTACACTCTGCACAAGCTGGCCTAGATCTATATCTTTTCAAACCACTCAGTGATCGATCACAGATGGTGAAATCCAAAGTAAGCTCAGGCCAGCCATTGGACCACATACAAAGACCTTCTCTTCACTGTCAAGATCAGAAAATTTCATTTGTACGGTCATGTCACAAGGTCATCAGGACATGTAAAAAAACTTCATACAATACAGTGTCCTGGACCAGGTGGGAGGGGACGATGGAAACAAAAGTGAGAGACACTGAGAGATGCAGAGCTTAGTCAGACTTTTCGAGAGTGAGTTGTCACCTCAGTCAATTGGGATATAACGAGAAATCGTGCCTTTTGCAGAGTTACCTCTTCAGTACAGGCAAGACAGACTTTGCAACTTGCCTCATCTGCAACAACTGCAGCCGATAACAGCTCCAACATAAACAAAGAACACCAGTGACTACAACTACTCTTCCAGAGGTGCCACCATCAACAGCAACACAGACAGCATGAGGAAACAGCAGCAAACAAGAGCAGCAGCAATGATGGCACTACCAACAACCTACAACACATCTTGTCAATGCGACTGGACAGCTCCCTTTCTAGTTCCGCATTACGGGGCACCCCAAAGTTCATAATACATGCCACTCAAGCCTGTGGGCTTTTGAAATATCGTGGCCAACAACAATATCCAGGAATGGACAGACCAGCCTCTCACCAAACCCCTGAGAATAGCAGATGTCAGGCACAAATGGAGAAGAATTGTCCCTCGTCTGTGATGCCTGTACAACCTCCCTGCCTCTCCCTCCCCTTATCTCCAGCAGAAAAGGATTTCAGTCAGTCAGTCATAATATAGATGATATAATGTCTAAAAAAATGCCAAGGTAAAAAACTTGATCACTTTCTTATCAAACACTGATAGAAATGACACCAAATCATCCATCACAAAAGCAAAGAGAAAGCGATCTACATTATATTTTCCTCTTTTTCAGCAGTCCATCGGATTTAATGATGATATTGGATCAGGACTTCAGAGTTATCACATTGTTTATTTGGTATGTTGGACATTCATCGACATGCTCTTTTGGTGGGCAGCGAGACCAGACTTTGAGTGACAGAATTGTCTGCACCCACAATAACAAAACAAACATCACTTTGATTGGCTGTCTTCATTCAAGTCTATAGAGGTGAATTTGTCAGCCGACTACATGACAGAGTGAGGTATGTTTTCTTGATGGTATTCACCCTAGCTGTGTATTGACCTATATATGTTATGTACCTGCAGGCTGACTACTGCAGATGGCCTGTCCAACAGTCATATGAAAAATGTGAAACATGATCAAAGGGTAAGAAGAAGTTTGTAATGGTAAAATAATATGTTTTTCTGATTACTGGTGACATCTTGATATTCCCATAGGACAACAACATGTAAGATGACACATTACAATATTGACCAACATGGTGAGATAATATCTCTTGTTCCACAATTCCCACACAGATAGAATCGTTCAGCCTGAACAGCAGAACTTGAGTAGCTCATACACCCACAATTTTGTATAATTCTTATCGGCACAAGACAATAACACACACTGTATATTGATGTTCTATGCCAGCAAAAACCAAAATTCTGGAAATCCCAAACTCCTATGATGTGAAGCACTTGGAACACAGACTTCTTTGAAAATTAAAAACACAAAAATGGGAGACATTAATGATTAAATAAAGGCAACTAAAAACTAACAGTCATGCTTATCACATGAAATCTCACTAGTCTGCAAAATCAATTACTTCACTGAACAGTTGTACACGTTCCATATCTCTTCTGTAGTTTAACTGTGGAAAATAAGTGGACACACGTCTTCACTCACTCAGCCTTGAACATGTGACATTTTTGTGAACTCAGATTAAACTTGTAAATACATGTAATTTGTAGACTATATGAACATGTGAGCATTGTCGTGTGTTCATTACTAGATCTAGATCTATCTCTATCTATCAAATATGATTGATCACCGATTCTGTTGTGGGTGGGTAGACAGGAATGATGTGGGAGCAAATTATGTGAGAAAATGGGTCGACAAATTACGACTAGGGTTGACTTTCCACAATAACTGATTAAATTTACCTTTTCTTAACTGAAATACGCTGAAAGAAATGGGGATTCTAAGAACTGGGGAATCAGTTTAAAAATACAAAGATGAAATGGTTTTTCTTGCTTCTGGTCTTGATTTGATGCTAACACAATGATTTTTAGATTAATAACTGTGTGTGGTGCATGAGTGCGAATGTAGGCTATATGCTATGATATTTTATAACATCTACATGTAGATCTAGATTCTGCATGTCCAAAAATCCACCCCAGTAGAGGTAGAAAGGCATAAAGAAAAGCAGAACCATCTAGAATCGAGATAACGCCGCCAGGAGGCTGAAAGACGTAAATATAGAATGTAACCATCTAGAATCTCCATGTCTCATCAACTGTGAGTGGAAATTTACTTTTGAGGACAGATAAAAAAAAGTTGACCTCCTATCTTATCTTATCGCCAAGCTTAGTTTTACCCAATGAAAAGTTGGAAAATTCTACTTCAATATGACTTACCTTACGCACAATGACAATGGTATACAAGAATTAGACTGACACTTGTGAGAGCTGACACACTCCCTGTGTCAAACTGACTTATGACCAGAAGGATGGCCCCATGGTCGTGCATCAAATGGTTGCGTGAGAACACATTTACCATAGCAACCAACAACTTTCAGTCTTTGTTTTCATCCAAACAAACAAAAATGGAATAAGGAAAAAAAAAAAAGAAAGAAAATCACTAGTGTACAGCTGGGCCCCTTTCTTCCCCATATGACAATCTAAGGAATGAAATAGTTCAAACCGGGTGAATGAGGGGCTTCTCTTTGTTCTGTTCTCTAGATCTTGAGTCTAGATCTCTATTCTCACCTCAGAAAACCAGAGAAAAAAGAGAGAGGTGTAGGCTAACACATAACTTTTTATCTTTCTTTATCTATCCGTGCATCTCTGACGGATTGATGTGTCGAACATCAAGAACACGAGTTGCTGCCACTCGTTTCTCAAACCGAGTGCTTACACATCACCAGTCAGACTCTCTGGCTATCAGAACTAGAAGATCATCTTCGAAAGTGAAAGTGACAGGAGGATGCGTGTGGGTGCATGGAATGGTGAGTGACCACTGGGACAGATGGACGAGGGAGCTGTCTAAAAACTGGTCATTTTTTACAGAGCATTTTCACTCAAACTCTACTTTGCCTTTGACGCAGTTTAGATCAGAATTCGGTCAATACTGCGTTGTCTAACGCGGGAATAATGAAAGTAATGATTGACCCAATAAATTTCTTGATTAGGCTTTTTAACCTACATTTCTACCCAATCTTTCGTTGCAATTTTTCTCGAAAATTTCACGATGCACGATGAACAAGCATTTTCGGTGTAGCTACATCGCGCAATTAACACGGTTTTATACAACAAGCGAATGTTACACGCATACATCGGGCTGCCTTTCATATCGACTCCAATGGTGTAAGGCTAGGCTACCCTCGCCATGGACGGCAGGCGACCCAAGTTGTGCGACTCGGTGAAGCTCGGGGACCGAACGTTTGAGCATTGAGTTACCAACCGGTACCTGCGGCACGAGCACTGGCCTCTGGAGACGACTGGTTACACCACAGCACACAACAAACACATCAAAAATTATTTTTGAACCATAATAAATCCACTGAATTTGGAAATTACCGTTGCAAATACATTCAATTTTTCACAAAATCCATGGCTTGAGTGGGTGAACTCCCCTTCATCCACGCCATGATGGGTCTCATCACACCTTTAGACATGTCGATGCCAATAATATAGTTCTGAGTATTTTTTAAATATTGGACCAAATAATCTTTCATTAATCTATAGATACTAGCATTATTCTTCTTAGAAAATTATACGCTTAGTTTCATAATTTAATATTAAAATTTTAGGTTTAATTAGATAATTGTGGATGTTTATCGAAGTAGCGGATGAATAAATAGGTTAGTTGAGTGCCTTGGAGAACCATGGCAAAGTAATGGACAGTACTCTGGTTTCCGTTCATTTGCTGAAGCGAATTTTTTCTTCTGATCCGGACATAGTTTCACGTAATACCGTAAACATTATTCCAGTTCACAAATTGAAATAAAACACACTCCTATTATGACCGACGAAACCTTGCTTTTCGTCAAGAAAACAAAATATTTACAAGTTGCTAAGTGAATATTTTGAGTTAGTTGTAAAGGAATCGTATCACAATGTGTATTTCGTTATTTTTGATCTACAACCTCTAACAAAGATGAAAGGGAACCAATTTTCTCTGAAGCATCGAGAACGCTGCATTCGACTTTTTCAAATTTGCTGTGTCGAATCAGAAAGTTCTTATCGTGGAGAAAATTAAACAAAACTTAGTCTTTGAAAATGACCGTCGCCGTTTGCGATGTATGCATGACCCCGTGGTAGCATTCTCTCCCTACACAATCCAAGCTACTTTCTGGTGTCTGCACCGGTGCCTTATGTCTACCTTCACAAAATGAAATGTAATCTCTCCCCTCTCGCTCTAGACCTTTTTTCTTCCAACTAATAAATACTAGTTAGACATTCCAGTATTCAATCTGTGATAGAAAACTAAAAGAATTCGTTGTTATTGTTGTTGTTGTTGTTTTAGGCATTATTTTAAATGTTTATTTTTTACCTTCTTTTTTTTTTCATATATGTCATGTATCAACCGCTGATACATTGTCACACTTGCCATGGTATAAGCAACAAACCAAAGATATCTCAACTCAACTTGTGTTGTTTTTTTTTTAGAGAATTTCACCAGCTAATCTCAAATCCAGCCTTTCTTCCTCATATGCATTTCTTCCAGGAGAGCCCGCCCTCACCCCACTGCCCTTGTCTTTCTCTCGTCTGGTACATCACTGGGCACATTACACGGTTGAGAACGGCTCCAAAAGACTGAAGGTTGAAATAAATGTTTTATTTGAGAGAATAATTCCAGAATAATTCCACTTTGAATGCACTCAGCACAAATAATCTCTTTGTAAAGTTACCGATATGGATATTCAATTCTGTCTTCGGGACAGCTCTGTCTGTTTCTTTAAGCTGCTGCTCTGGGTCATAAAGTTTAATTTTCTCTCTCTCTCTCCCACCGGAAACTTGCAAATATTTCTCTCAAAATTCACGTTTCAGGTAGTCAATTAATTAATTACTCAACTTATTTGTTTATTTATTTATTTATGTATTTATGTATTTATTTATTTATTCATTCATTTATTCTTTTATTTATTTATTTATCTATTTATTTATTTATTTATTCATTTATTTATTTACTTATTTATTTATTTACTTATTTATTTATTTTTGATTATCATAATGTCACAGAATACTGGCAGCAGGTTTGTACTTTAGATAATACTGAAAGACGTCCCAAATTATATCTGGCGTTGCAGATACCTTATCATGGCGGTGCTTGGTGGGAGGGTTGGGATGACGTCACAGATCGTGTGTCAAATACCGGCCATGATGTCCTGACTTGTGTCCTTGGTTGAAGGGAGGACGCGGAGCAGGCGTCAAAATGCCGCCCAGACGTCTTACGCACTATGCTTGCACGTGTTTCATGGCCCAATATTACTGTAATTTTTCAACGATGCATTTCAGGTTTGAAAAAAATATGGGTGAACCGTTGCATTCCACCCTGTTCCTGAACGCGGGAAAGCGCCGAGATTTGCGCACAAGATGTTCAGTGCGTCATTTTTTTCAGCCAGCTGGGTTGCTTTCCTTTGCCCTGTACAAGAGATGTTAGGCAAGCATTGCAAAAAAAAAAAAAGGGGGAGGGGGGGGGGGGGAGGGGGGGGGGATATTCACTTTTGATCTTGTTCTTTGAAATACGTGATGAAAAAAAGAAAAATGACAAAATGATCACGATAAGAAAAGACACACATACTCACAACAAATATTTTCATTATATAGTGAATTTTTCAGAATTTTTTGTTCCTTATGTTTCACAAATTATTTAGGCGAAAAGTTGATTTTATTTCCTTCTTTACTGTGTTTGTCCTTATATCGCCCGTACTGGGCAAAGGGAAGTCACATGGTTGATGGACAAAATGGCTCAATGAGCTCAGAAAATGTTTGGATATTTTGGCGCATTTAATACAATAGTTAACATCATAATTACTGGACTCATGTGAAATATAACTAGTTTATAACAACTAACATAGACACAAACAAAAATAACACACACACATACACACACATATACACACACACACATACACACACATACACACATACACACACGCCTACACATGGCTTGCAAAGCGAACATTTATGACAACCATAAATTTTCTTTCTAATCAACTCTTCACCACCTCCTCCCCCCCCCCCCATCCCAAACCCCTTCTCTTTTATTTTTGTGTATGTTGGTTTTTTTTATGCTTCTTTCCGCCTATAAATCTAATTGTGGATTTCTGCGCGATACTGGCCAGATACTGCCATGAGCTCAGGTCTCTATAATTCATCAAATTTCATACCCACTTACCCTCCCCGCCCCCCTCCCCACACACACACACACGTCACACACCCCCTTACCGCGCTCTCAATCTACTCTATGCACTTCGACCTTGCCCCTACTATGTGTTTCACCCTTCCCC
>JBCEWB010000009.1:1097490-1111291 GCA_039654565.1 Peronia peronii | reverse complement strand
TTGACGGTATGGTGCGTATGAGAGGATAAATTAGTAATTTTAATTATTCATTTTGATTTATTTACTCATTGATCTATTTGTTATTTATTTATTTTTGTATTTATTTATTCGTTTATGTATTGATTTAATTACTTATCTGTTTCTTTATGTTTTTAAGGCCTTTTTATCTATTTGTTATCTATCGTCTTCTTCGTTTTATTCATTTATTATTATTTGTTTATCCACTAATTTAATTTTTAAAAAATAAATTAGTTATTCAGATTTATGTGTACACAATTATTTATAGCTGGGTATTCATGTATGTGTATATATCCCGAAGCTCCTTATATAAAGTAGAGGTAAGATGTAGTGCCGAAAGTGATGTGCACACATCTGGATGATTTGTGGCAGGATGTTGTGTTATCGTCGTCATAAGTCAATCGCTGAAGCTCCGCTGATATTCAGTTTGATCTTGGAGAATACTGACAATTTAAACATTGTAAGGATATCGCTATGGTTCCTAAGAACGTCCACTCCAGCTCTAGAAGCTCTTCCGCTTAGCCCTTAACGCCGTCTTGAATCAGTGGAGCGTCTCCTGACGAATTGGGCACAAATCCTCTCTGTCCGTCGAAGCTACGCCACCGTTTTCTTTGATTTGACCATTTCTGAATGTTGATGGACCATCTTTCCTTTCTACTACTATAGTAAAAGCATTGCTTCGGTGCTTGGTCCTTTAATGGAGTCGCCCGCTGGAATGATATCCAGAATTCCAGAATTCGCACAAACTCTCCCCATCACTGTCGTCTATTGGGTCGGTCCATTTCTCGATGGCATCTGTCCAAATATTCTCTTGCCTGCATCTCTGTCTTCTTCCTTCGTGTAAAAAAAAATAAAAAAATGAAAGGCCATGTTTTTTGTTATCTTCCAGCGCTGCAAGGACAAACTGAACACACTGGCTATCTCTGTGCTGAACCAATGGCCAGGGGTCAAGCTGAGGGTCACCGAGGCCTGGGACGAGGACGGAATGCACGCGGAGAACTCACTACATTACGAGGGCAGAGCTGTGGACATCACTACATCAGACAGGTCAGTAAGCAGATAGCCAGACACACTTATAGACTAACAGATAGATAGGTCAGTAAGCACACAGCCAGACCCACTGATAGACTAGTGGATAGATAGGTCAGTAAGCACACAGACAGATACACTAACAGAACAGCGGATAAATATGACAGTCAGCACACAGTCGACACACTGATAGACTAACGGACATTGACTGGGTATTGGAACACACAGACAGATAGTGCAACAGACAAACAAATAGATATAAGAAGAGGCAGATTGGGCCAATGGAGAGACAGACGGACGGTCAGCAAATAGCTGGAGTGACAGAAAGAACAAGCGATAGATACGAGACAGATAAATAAACAGACCTGGATGAAGGAAAAGTTTACTTCTAAACGAGTAAGTATTTTTTACACAGGATAAAATGGACAGATGGACATGATAACAGAAAAACGTAATTTGCTGGATGGATATAAAGACAGGCATGCGGAAAGGGACGGACAAATGAAACAACGGACCGGGAAATGTAAAAAGGCAAAAATAACCGAAAGAAATATTTTCTTAGGGGATTGTAGGAATATAAATCAAAGAAGAAGAAAGACAGAACATGACAGGGGGGACGCAGTGGCGCTGTGGTTTGACGTCTGTTCACGGATAAAACGGGCCGGGATCGACTCACGGATCCTGCATCGGGGGATGGAAGAACACGAAGATCGAAAACACGCATTTTTTCGGTGACTCAACGGTCCCCCGGCTTCCTGTGGGTAGGGAAGCCCGACGTCTAGCCTTCTCGGATGAGGGCAAATATATTTCGGAGGTCTCATATGTACGTTACGCACGTTAAAGAACCCTTGGCAGTTCAAAGTTGATGAAAGAGTAGGCTGCATGCCGCTGTCCGGGCAAAATTTCCAAATTCCAAATTTCTGCCCACAAAAATTCTTAGCAAAAACAGGCAACCTCTTAAAAAAGCCGAGATAATCCGACTTTCTTAGGATTGAAAGGCTTAGAAAAACAAACCAAAAGACCATGACTATAGAGATCAAAGGCCAAGCATGGAAAAAAACGGAATGAAAATAAAAGAAAATAAGGAAAAAAAGAAAGAAAGAACAGCGAAGAAGAAAAAGAGGGTAACGAAAAGACGAAACATGAACGGCGATGACCAGAAAAGAAGTAGGTGAGAGAGTATCAAAGTAGAAGAGGGTAGGTGGAATATCAGGACGAGAAGAAACAAACTTTTGACTCGACAGGAAAAAGGTTTGAGTTTGTCTCTGATACCTATAAAAAGTAAAAAATTATCGTAGGATATTTTTGCAAGTTATTCAGAATTTATAGTTTTATCATCAAGACTTAGTGAATAGATTGTGATCATAAGCTTTTTATGTGTGTCTTCTTTAACAGAGATCGTTCAAAGTACGGCATGCTGGCTCGTTTGGCTGTGGAGGCCGGATTTGACTGGGTGTACTACGAGACCCGCGGTCATATCCACTGCTCTGTCAAGTCAGGTAGGTCATGGGTGGATGGATGGACAGAAGGATGGATGGATGGATGGATGGATGGATGACGGACGGATGGATGGATAGATGATGGACGGATGGATGGATGCATGGATGGATGGATGGATGGATGGATGAGGGAGGGATGGATGGTTGGATTGGTTCATGGATAATGGACTGATGTGGGTTGATGGATTGAAGAATAGATGGTTAGATCGCTTAAATGGATGTTGTGTAGAGCTAAACCATTCAGTGCTCACCCCGCTCTTTGTCTCCATTGACTCTCACACCTTCAAGCGAGGGCCATAACGCACTCCAAGAACTGACAACTTCCTGTCAAGTGCTGATAAACATCTCTGACATCCCTGCCAATGAAGACGCTCCCTGCAAACTTTGCCACTTTCTATTAGTGTTGTTGTCGAACATCGCTCCTCTCTTTAACCGGCTGCATTCTGTTATATTTTGGTGGGTTATCTTCCCTCAATAACCACAACATGTAATTAACAATCAGGGGCGGCAACCTCGACTTTGTCTTTGTGCTAGTTGATGGAAATAAGAGTTTTTCGTTCGGATGGAGGTCGAGGATAAAGTAAGAGTTTTTGCCACCCCCACCCCACCCACCCCCACCCCACACCCCACCCGTCGTCATGGAAGAGCTAATGGATGTATATTTTTGTAGCTGACTCAGGGGCCAAATTGTTTGCAAACTATTGGGGCTTTTTCTGGTCTCGGCTCGCTGCTTGGCAGATCAAACAAACATGGCGGAGACCTAAGTTGGATGTTTATTGTTTAGAGCTTTGGAAGAGATGGGTAGATGGGTGATCTGGGAGGAGGGGAAGGGGGAGGGAGGGAAAAGCATAATGTGATTGAAAGTAACAGAAAGGAGACAGAGAAGTGGGAGAGAGTAAGAGAAATCGTGGAGAGGTTAGTTCTGAAAAGTTAAAGTTACCTCCAGGGAAGAAAGAGAAAGGGGGGGGGGGGGGGGAACAAAATAGAAATAGTGCAGAAAAGTTAACACTTTCTTTACTGTCCGACTTTCCAAGTCTCAGTCATTTCTTTAAGTTGCCAATTCATTTCTAACCACGTTTGTTCAAATGTAACATTCTTATAATACCATTCCTTCTTCCTTTGTAGTACCGGTGTTTGAGCTGTTTCTTCTCTCTTCTTTTCTTTTCGACTTGATTCGGGGTAAATAAACAGTTATTGAGTGGTGTAGGAGGCCGGAAATATAGATAGTTCGGAGGTAGGGGTTGAAGACTTGGTGAGGGGGCGGGGGGAAGGGGGGGGGTAGACTAAGAGGGAAGAGTGGGAAGAGAGATAGAGATGGGATGGAGAGATGTAAATAACCAATGTTGGGAGATGGGAGAGATTGATAGATAATGGGTAAGGAACGATGGAAAGATTAGTGATTTACTCAGAAAATGGGGAATCTACATAACGTCCATTAACGACAGGAAGGGATAGGGTGGAAGAAAAATGGATTGACAGCCAGATTGACATACGTTCATCACGATTAGAGATAGTAAGATTGTGGAGATGAACCAAACTTGGGACAAACGGAAGAGAGAGACAAAAGATGCAAACACAATAGTCTACACCCGTTTTTCCGACCTGGTCGAGCCTTGACTCTGACTAAGCACTCAGTGACGTCACTTCCTGTCTCCCAAAGTGCCGTGTGTTTGGACATTAAATCTATACTTTATTTTGTCTGTGGGACTGGGCCGGTAAAACTATTCTGAAACGTCTTCACTCTATCACACTGGAGAAATGGAGAGTTAGAGTTTGAATTTGGAAGCGGAAGACAAATTAGGGGGTAATTCAAACGGAGCTGAAACTGAAGCGGGACAGAGACAGTCACAGTGTGTTTTGTGCCTTAAGGACCATGGCTGAAAGGTTGGTATGATATCTTCTATGTAAGAATGAGCTACAAGATCAGCCAAACACACAGGGCACAGATCTTACATGCTGAGCAGGCAAAACGCCTTTGCCTGAAAACTTTTGTTTAGAAAAAAAAAAAAATCACCATTTTTAAAAATATTTCTTTCTTTCGTTCTTTCTTTCTTTCTTTTTTTTTTTTGTGATACCTTGTATAACATATGGTGAACGAAATGCAGTTTTTAGATAGTAAAGCGATGTGATAGGTTGTCTTTCACTATTGTGGAGAGGTAGATTTGAATAGGTCAGAAAATTAATAAACTCTGATAGAAATGGCGGTTTGCTAAAATAAGTTAGAGATGTTGGTGTGGGTAAGGCCTGCACCATGTGGGTGATCGGTATGTTTGTGGAGACAAATATGGAAGACAAGTTAAAGATCTGAAGAAGACATATGGACGTAGTCAGCTCTCCAATGTCTGGGTGGTCATAATGTCTATGGCCATTACATATGAATTAAAGTTGGATGCTTGGATTAGAATTGTGGATTATAGCCTAAAGTGAGATGGAGGATTGTGGATCATAGCCTATGGTGTGGGTGAACATTGAAGATTAGACCCTACGCGTGGGTGAAAGACGGAGGTGTAGAATGTGGGTGGCCTACAGAGGTGAACGCACCTTGCAAGGAAAAAACAAGTTTAAAGACGGTGAGGTGCCGCTTATCAAGATTTAATTGTCGGGGGCAAAACATGGAGGAAGCAGAAAACTCAAGTCTTAGACAAGTAATTTGCCAGGAGTAATTCGCTCGTTTGACAGCGGTATGAAAACACAGTCAAAACTCATTACCAGCCCAGGAGTTGTCAATGAGCAGGAGAAAACTCGGGCCTTGCGGAAAGTGAGTTGTCTTACTAAGCCTGACGTCTCTGTGGACGGGTGAGGTCTTTCTTTCTTCACCCTGAAGGTCAGACAAACTTGGGACTCGGCTCTCCCCACTCACCCACAGCCACTTTTGTTTCCTCCCTTGTTTTCCTTCGGTACTTACCGACATTTTGTATAGCAGGGATAAATAGTAGAAATGGGTCAAGCGGGAGCCCTCAAACGCCTCGCTCCGTCAATAATGTTCAAAAGCCACTACTCTGCCACAGAGAAATTCCGTCTGTTGGTCTATAATCTCTTATCTGACAGTTGTCAATGTATAACCCCAACCCCCCCCCTCCCACACACACCCTACCCTCTCCCCTCCCCCCCCCCCACCCCCCAACCTCAACAGACTATCTTTTGTTAGGAGTCTCTATTGTTTTGTTCCATAGCTCTAAATTAGCTGATGTAATGATATAGCTGCCTGCAGTTCATATCCGACTGAGCAAAAACCTGGAAATTCCCGTCGGAGTGTTTGTACCCGCTGCTAAAAATGGAACACTCACTGATGTTTGTTACCGCTCCACCACGAAATCCAAGAACAATTGTCACCGGTCCCGTGCACTTTTTATGCGTTTTTCTATGTCAGTGGTAGTGAACAGTTTGGGGTGTTTGTATCTCACTACTAAAATTAGACGGGGATTTCCAGGCGTTCGCTTGGTCGGAACAAATCTATTGACTCTTTGATAAGTAGATACGGAGACAGCATGTGAGAATGGACAGGAATGAAAATGGCTGAATCCCAGTAGAGAACAGAGATGGTTGGAGGAGGTTGGTGATCTCATCTTCACAGATATCTGTACGACATTGACAAAAGTCAAAGGATGGGTGAAGATGTGAACTGATCGTGTTAAAAAAGGCGATTTCATGATGGCGCTTTCTTGTCACCACTGATTTCGTACTTCTCTAACAGTATTCGTCGACGGCGTCACCAGATCTTGTCACCTCACAAGTGGGTCGATTCTTTGTTTGATGTGTTATATGGTTCGAGATGGGTGGAGATTGGGGGGGGGGGGATGTTATTTTGTGGACCAGTTTTGTTGCGTGTTTCACATAGTTTTGATTTCAATTTCTCAGGATAAATCGTGCAAAAAGTGCTCTCATGAAATAAGGAATGGAAATGCATATGCGGCAAAGTCGTTTCTCTCTCTCTCTCTCTCTCTCTCTCTCTCTCTCTCATTTATATTATACACCATGCCACACTTAATAGCTAAGCTTGTGATATTTTTCTTCTGTCATGGCCCCACAGTAAATAATCGAAATACAAACAGAACTACATCCAAAGTCTGCTTTCATCTGTACCAAAACACAGGCAATGTAACCATACACTATAGTTTTCCTGCACTTGAATTTCATCTTTAAGTAATATTTGCATTTCAACTCCCCAAATAATATATTAATAGCCTCTTGTCTTTGTGAAATCCTGACTGACAGGCGTATATCTTTAAAATGGTTTGATACTCAAATGCACACATTGTAATCACTTCCACAACTAGGTTATTTTCAGCGCCACTGAGATGAGTATGCAGATTAGTTGTGGGTGCCTGTCAGGACGTCATGCCTCAAGTGAGAACAATTTATGAATAAAAAAGAAGATAAAAGGAAAAAAGCCAAGAAAGATAGAGAAAAAAGAATAAACAAATGAATAAAAAATAAAGGGAGAAAGAAAGGAAGAAAGAAACAAAGAAACAAAGAAAGAAGAAAGGAAGAAAGAAAGAAATAGAAATGAGTGAACATAAATAAAGAAAAACATCAAGACATCACTCAATAACCACCAACGGAAGCGTGATCAACGCCAATGGTCACATATTAGTGAAATTGTTCATCTCTTTAGCACCTCAGTTTGTTTCATCCAACCTGACTGCCTTCATATCGACTACGCCATCCCAACTTTCTTTCAGTCTATTATATCGCTCATCCCTGATCACTGGGTAGTTTTCCTTTAACCCCCCCCCCTCTCAAACTTCCACTCCCCCTCCCCCTCCTACCCTTCCTTTTTCTCTCATCCTTTTTTTTTCATTCCCTCCACACCCTTAATTTACTTATCCAAAGAATTTGGTTAATTGTTTATATTTTTTTTCCAAATGAGCCTATCAAAGAGCTCGTATCAGAATTCTGACAGAAGTTTTTGTTTTGCTTTTTTTTTCGCAGCTGCTGTAGTCAGTATAGTATTCTATGAAATGTTCAGTAAAATCCCATGACGGAGCTGTGTTAGTGAGGTGAAGATTGAGAGGGATGGCTGTGGGCAAAATGGATGAGGAAACATTGATTAGGAGCATTTCCAGCTCTTTTATCAAAGCCAAGGCACAAATCTGTGTTCACGCAAGGCTTATAAATGTTTTTCGTGTACTCATCTCCTTAATTTATTATTGTTGAAGGCTCATTCATTCATTGAATTCCTGTGTCTGTTATGTATTCATTTTATTACAATTTTATTAACTTCACAATATATAATAATTATGATAACAATACTTTGACAGCTAATTTTCAAACTTGCAATTACATACAATTATGTGTTAATTTAATCGTGATTTTGTTTACTTCATTTATTAAACTATGATAATAATTCTGAAATAGCAAATCCTCTTCAATACAAGTATATATAAATAAAACAAATGAATTGTCGCGTACACTCGTACTGGAAAAGCATTGATTTAAAACTTCAAATGGGATCAACACAATGAAACAAAATGTTTTTATATTGAGATTCAAACAACGCCGAACTACAAGTGATGAGTTTAAATATGATCGCCGGCGAAACCGATACAGCGGCAAAAAAAGTATGGGAAAGATTGAATGTGGAGGGCCAGCGTTCATCTCCAAAAGTGAAAACATCGGATCCACTCCTTCCTCTCGCTCCCCGTTCTGCCGCTAGAGTCAATATCGCTCTCGGTACTAAAGTCTCGACAGTTCTCGTTAACCGTACGTAGTCTCTCGAGCACTCTTGAAAAGCTCTTTAGCTGGAGAAAGCAGAAACATCCGAATCACCGTGTCCTTGGCTTGAAAGTGACAAACACTCGCGGTAAAAGTAAGAAATATCGCAAATATTGGTCGACTTCATCGACAACTGGAGTGTCGGCCATACTTTTAAGTTTAATGAAGTGTTGATCTCTGTCTCTGAGATGCACACATTTGCTTTTCTGCGAACAAAAACGAGAAGATTTTTATAGGCAAAGTGTGTGAAGTCCAACCGCCATTTGCTCAGTTCACATCTGAAGTTTGAAATGACCTCGAGTGACCTTCAGGCACTTCAAAGTCAGACTGTCTCAAAGGAAGAATTCACGGGAAAAAAAATAAACCAACACCATGCCAGTAATCAGAATCACGATAACTTTGATAGTGAAGTGTCTTAATTCCATACATTAACCATACTTCCATCTTTTTCTTCTATAAGGTGTTTTGTCTTATATATGAATTATCAGACAGCTAACAAAAAGCCAGAATTTTCCATTACAATTTCTCAGAACAATGGAAGTTGGGCTTAAAACAGGTGGGCTTTTAATGTTCGGTCTGAACTGCAACGTCTGAAATAAAAAGGGGTTGGAGGGAACATGGATTGTGATGTCACGGCTCTCTGCAAGACCACAGCCATATTGCGCTGGGGGATATGGGAATCAAGTTCGGACCAAAGATTCCAGGAAAGTCTTGATTTCACTATACGGGTCGAGTTCTGAAAAAGAAAATGTGTCGGGTGGTGGAGTCGATCTAGTTGTCAGATGAAGGAAAGACTGAATATTTTCACAAGAGAAACGTTGACTATTTTCCATCAAGACTAAACTTCAAATTAAATCAACGAATGCTCCTAGTTAATTAAAGTTTCGGTTTCAGGTTTTCTCCTCTCTAGTACAGTTAAGGGTTGCAGTGAGATATAGGTCTCTGCCAGCTGCCCGGATAGTAGCCTGGGTCAGGGACATGTTGTGAGCTCTGAGTGTGGCTGTCATGGAACTCTGAAACCTTATCTTGGTCTTCATGGTTTAATCAAAGTATGTCCTAAAATACATGGCAGATTCCAACCTTCAATGCTATGAATTTAACTCAAAACTGGTGTATTTCCTTCCAGAATGTGAGATCTTTTCGAGCTCCACACATGTGGAGAAATGATCACCTGTCTGACCACTTATTCCCCAGCCTCTTCCTTTTTTTTTGCTCATCCGCCCCCTTACTACCCCCCTCCCCCCCCTCCCCCCCCCCCCCACCTTTAAAAAAATCAATCAGGTTCTAATAATGACGTCACGGTACAAGCTTAAATAGACAGTGAAAAATGTGCTGGGTTATTTCAAACGTGTTTCCAGACTGACAGTGTCACGGGCCAGTTCGGCACCTCATCATTAAGTGGGAATTTTGTTCAGGTGCTTGTCGAGAACCAGCGACATCCCAAAGACAATTCTACCTGTGAACTCTCGGAATTTTCTTGATAAAGTTTTGGTACCTCATTCTCTGTACCTCCTGCCTTCTACTCCTACCTCCCCCCTCCCCCCCCCCCCACCTCACTCCACTGCCTCCATCCCTGCCATTCACCTCACCGGTCGGTCCCTCCCCCACTTGCCGAGTAATTAGCAGCTTCTTATCTCCCTTACAGTCGGGTGCCCGTCCTCTCCCGGCCCACTGTTAGCTTTGCCTTGTATCAAGTACATTGTACCCGGGGTAGGTGGCCGCTCAAACACGGGAACACCTCGCCTCTAGTACCCGCCCCGCTCCGCGTGTTGATTCCACGACTGAGTCAGACAAGCCCAGCGACTGGCGGGTAAACACTCCATATTGTTTTGTCTCGTGCATTCCATTCTAAAACCGTTACTTTTTTATTTGCACCCACAATAAAAGCGTCTCTGACGCCATTAAGCAAGTCATCGCCAGATATTTGTTTCGGCCCGTCTCCATTCCCAGTTTTTAACGCCGGCCTGCCTGATGTTTCGTTGCTGAGAGGAGTGTAAATTCTATTAAATCCTGAACGCGGCAAAATTTACTCTTCTGTTAAAAGATGAAAGCAAATTTTGCAGCAGGCTGGTGTACAGGCTGTTTTTTAACGACTCTGTCGTTTTAATTAATGTTTTCTTTTGCTCTTGAGGTGAGAGTTTTCAGCCGAAGCCTCCGCCTCCACTTTGAGCCTCTCACCTGCTTCTCTTATCCCGTTCCACACCGAGTACATCCAGATCTTTCCACAAAGGTGTCACGTGACCCTCTACACCATCCTCCTTCTGTTTGAAACAGCTTTCAAAAGATTTTGTGATAGTTTTCTGGGATATGTTACTTGTTCCTCTCCGCCCCCACTTCTGCATACATCATGAACCTCGTCAACAGCATCATTTTGTAGTGCCCTGCATCATGACAGTATGACCATCATGATGCCATAAAAGTCCTGAAGCCTCCCGAAACTCTGCACTCGGAGATGTTATTGCATGAATTCACCACATATTTGACAAACATCTAATCACATTTCTAAAGATTTGCACAGATACTGTCGAAAGCTATGAAATTCAGTCGAATTAAAACGACTATTGTCACTATCAAGACATTTATCAACCCTTGACAGTCAAACTATCCCAGATGCCACTGGCATTGGTTTTGAGAAAATAAATGTCACTCTTGAAAGCCATACTGTATTAAAGTCCGAATTCACGAAAGAAAAATAGTCATTGTTGGTTAGATGAACAGATAGAACATTGTTCAGTTATCACTGATGTTTTTTAAAGCTAACAGATGTACAAGTTATCATTGACAAAATAAAGCGGATCGAGAATTGGGTCAAAGATCAGTGCCTGTCATAGACATTAACGGAGAGTTGAGAACAATGACGTTGTACAGTTTTTTCAACTAATGCAGGTGAAATGAGTGTGAAAGTAGTTGCCAGTTTGGCGTGAAATAATACGGAAATTTGACAAGCGCGACAACTGGTTTTCCTGCTGGGCTCAGCTTTCAGCTTCAACACCCCCCCCCCCCCGCTAATACTTTGACAAAAACTTCTTCCTTGAAAATATCTATTTTGAGAAAGTCGAGGTGTCTCTTTTAACATGTTGTGAACAAAGTATAAAATTCATGAATTCAGAAAATGAAGTGATGCGGTCGGTTGGCTGATAACGTTATGGAAATTTATACATGAACAGTAGATGGCTGCCGAATAAGACAGTCAGTGGGCGGTATAAAAGTTGGCAACATTCAGAAATGGATAACTAGAAGATCTACTCAAACACAGGTCCTGACCCACAACCCTCATGGACTAGTGAAGAGAAGACTAGTGCTCGGCTCGTCAGGGGCGGTCGAGAAGATCCCAGACAGAATTAAGGACTAAGAAAATATTTGAATAGAAGAAACAAAAATGCGATGACAAAGAGTTTCATGGAAGTGGATTAGTCTCGCTCACACTTACACCATCTTCACTACTCACAACCTGGTCACACCTGTCTCAATATTGTCTGCGCTGATGTCTTGTCTTTATTCGTGTGGCATTCTCGAAGCATTGTTTGCTTTTCATGTTTTGTTTGTTTTCATTTATTTAAGCAAAACATGGGTGTTTGCAAAGCACAAAGATTGGTTGATAGAGGGGAAAAATCTTATCATTCTGCAGATCAAACTTTGGCCTGGTGCAGGATGATGTGCACCGCACAGGGATGGAGTATTTGTGAAAGTAATTAGAAATTCTTCATCGTTCCTCATCACCGAAAACTTTCTGTCGTCTCTCACATCTTTGTCTGTCTGTGGTGTTGAATAAATCTTAAATATGTCCTTAAAAGGACCTAACTCATGTTTGGGTCGGCTGGCAGGTGACAATTTTCTGGGGAAAATGGACTACCTGATGGCAGTCGCTGAGTTCCAACGGTTGCAATCAGGCTTACAGAATAACATGATCATTTCAACACGCTATGAGCCTAGAATGTCATTGGAATATAAAAGATATGGAATCAGTACCTGTGCCAAATTTTAGCTGAAAAAAAATCTGTGGCTTATACCAGCGTGTCTCCTTCCTCACATAGATAACTCCAGTGCATATGACTGGACTAGTCTGTGCTCCACAGTGGTGAAACAGTTGAAAGTCTTCAGGCTGGCCAGCCTGAAGTGTCTTTTCTAGTGATGATTTGATTTACTTCGATTTGTTTCTGGCTTGTCTCCTTTGCTGGGTTTTTTTTCCTCTCATTTTTTACACAAGATTGGACTGACCAATAGATCAGAACTGCACACGGCAGATGCCATAGCCCTTGAGATAAGTCTGTGGCTTCCAGTGAGTTTTCTCCAAACTTGAAACCACTGAGGTCACTTACACAGCCGTGATGTCACAGATAAACATGATTATTCTCTATCAACCAGATGGCAGTGTCAGTTAGGCACCAATTATGAAATGTGTGTGTGTGTTTTAAATAATGTATGTGCCCTTGTGAGTCAGTTGAAGGACGACTTCCCTACTCATTAGACTGCACAGAAGTATGTCGGCTAATACAACAGACTTAGGGTGGTGAGAAAGTGTTGCCTGCCATTGTTTTGGCACGATTAGTGTTGCGTTTCTTTTCTTTCTTCCTGTTTGTTTACTTTGTTTCCCACAACTTGTTGTCTCCTCAGTTTTTTATCTGTTTGGTTGGTTGGTTAGCAAAAATAGCAAAAAATCCAAGATAATGGCGATGAAAGCGATGACTGATATGTACAGATGTTTTGGAAGTTCATTATGGTACATTTACAAGACAAGGCCTGACTCAGTTGTTGATTCACTTACCACAGACTGAAACAGAAAAGTATTTGCCTGTAGAAGACAAACAGACACAAAGTCGGACAAACAGACAGACAGACAGACTGTGGATTGAGAGAAAATGGCACAGAGGGAGGTTAATGAGATCAGCGAGGGGGTGGGGTGGGGTGGCGTTGAGGGGGGAGGGGATAGAAGGAAGGAATGAGGTCACACCACCACACAACATGCAGCAACATGAAGGACAAACAGACAAACACTCCCACGCGCGGACAAACGTGTCTTTGTATTGCCTGGTCACAGGAGCCCCCACAGCTGGCCGCCGCTGGCACATAAGGTCCGCTCAGGTGAAGTATTGGCTGTGACAATACCCACTGTGGACCTCCTTGTCCGGGTATTTGCACAAGACCAACGGCGGTAACTGATAAGCATTTGAAAACAGAATCTGATTTAGCAATCATGAGATATCAATAAGAGAAGTTCCATGCAAAAATGGGAGGTTAGCGGAAGGAGAGAACACTGTTGAATTCCTTTCTTGGTGAGTCAGTGTTGGATAAATTTCTGTCCGTATCTCCAAGACTCACTTTGTCGATATGCAGTGCAATGTGAGGTCGCGGAGAGGTTATCTTCAAATGATAACGAACTGTATCGAACTCTGTGATTTTTTATTTGTTTTGTTTTTCACGTCAGCAGAACAATTTACCACCAATTCAAAAAACGGGGGTCGGGGGTGGGGCTGGGGGTGGGGGGGGGGGGGGGGGAGGAGGACATGACTTAGCTGGTAAATGATTACACTTGCTGCTCT
>JBCEWB010000009.1:1059759-1073415 GCA_039654565.1 Peronia peronii | reverse complement strand
GGCCAGCCTTCTCTTTTTTTCTCTTTCTCTCTTTCTCACTCTTTCTCTCTCTTTGTTTTCTTTCCCTCTTGTGTTTCTAGGGGCAAAGAAGGCCGAGAAGGACTCCCCCCCCCCCCCCCCTTTTTTTTCTGGCTTTCTCTTTCTTATTATTCTCTGGTCTATTCCCTCTATATCTACCACATATATATGTGATTCTCGTTTCCTTTTCTTCTCCTATGCGCTACCCCTCCACCCACCTCTCCTCCCCCCACCCTCCCTTTCCTCTTGTTTTTCTATGAAAAAAAACAAACTGTTTTCTCTTTTGTCTTTGCCACAGCTCTATCTCCGGCGAGATTTCCAGGTTTATTGCTAATTGATCCGGTTTCTTTTGGCATTGGCTTGCATGGAGACTCGACACCTTCTGTGCGTCACAGCTTGCTTTTTGGGAATCTTGTTGTTGCTGTAGATGTTGTTGTCGCTGTTGATGTGGTCAATTTTCTTGGGATATTTTGAGGTTGACGATAATGGGGTATTAGTTTCGGGGTGCTGGTGCAACGCGGAAATATTTGACATCCAATCACTGTAAAGTCTATTGTCACTCCCTGTTCTTGTCTATCAGTGTGTCTGTGAGTCAGAGCTCGAGTTGCTGTTCTTCTCTCGAAATAGCCATTCTACTTATCCACAAAGGGATGACACATCTTAAAAAAATACTGTAAAAAATTGCCGAACTTCACCGAAGAATGATGATAAACACCAGGGCCTCCACAGTCACCCACGTCAGCTTCACCTTTTCTTCCAAAAATGAATAAAATTGTTCAGCAATAAGACTTAATACAACATATAAAATGTTTCTGTAACATATGATATTGAAGCATTGTAATGGCATTGTTACATTTTTTTTTCATTTTTTCATTAGCAAAAGGATTACATGTTTAGTGGTGATACATCCACGTCATAGGCTCAAACTGCTTATCTCTTAAGGTTATCCTAAAAATATCTCGTTTTCTTTTCCTCTTGAACAATCGATACCTCTCCTTTCAATACTTTCACTATTTCTGCCACTCACTTACTCATTCACTCACTTATTCACTCAACCACTCATTCAGTCAGTTATTCATTCACTCACTCACGCATTCATTGGGTCATTCACTCACTCACGCACCCATGACTTACTCACTCACTCACTCACTCACTCATTCACTCATGCATCCACTTATTCACTCACTTTGACCATCTCCTTTACTGCGTTACTGTGATCGTGAACTACAACTTCAATATTGCATTTGAAACAATAGCAAGCGTGTCAGGACTGGCAATGGTTCATACCATTTCCATCAAAGTTTTACTAACTACAGAACTACATTATACATGGACCCTCCCCATACAGCCAAGACTAGGGTTCAAATCTTGGACGACAGAAAGTAAATAAATAATAAAAACTTGATAACGAAGGAAGATCTATAGCTGCACAGGAAGGCAGAGAAATTCATCAATTTCATTTCCCCAAACGGCTTGTTCTTAGCAGTTCTCCACCGGGCCAGAACTCGGCTTGTGAGATCGTGGAGACTCCAATCTTCTCCTGTCTACATTGATTCTTTCCTCAGATTTACCGGTTTATACATTCTGGATCTGACACAATGAGATGAAATCGCAATGTGCACTCGCCTGTAAATATTATGCGTACGGTTTGCCAAAGAGTTCGTTCTGAATTTCAGAAAACAAAAACTGCCCGAAACAAATAAGCAATATAGGAACAAAGTTGGAACAAAAACCAAACCAAAACAAAACAAAACAAAAATGGGAAAATATAAGCAGAAGAAAAGAGAAAGGGAAGATAAAAAAAAAAAAAAACGTGCCAAAGTGGCCAGAATTGAATCTGGTTATGAAATGAAGATGAAAGGAAAAACAACAAAAACAACAACAACGACAACTTGTTGCATTGCCCTTCATCACATACAGAAGACGCCAGTGAAAGAAATTGTCATGGCATGTCTTATCGTTTCATCTCGAAGAATTTGGGCGTCTGACGCTCTATAAGCCGGGGCTAGAAACTCCCCAATGGGGCCGGGCCGATAATGAATAGAGAAACTATTAAACCCGGTCGCGTTGCTTAATCCTTCTCTCCCTTGACTTACATCCATTGCTCGGACCAGCGAGAGCCCTGGCAAGTAGACACGACAAATAATAAAACGATATTACAGGGGCTTTTCCCCCTCGACAATAACCTCCTAACTAGTCGACCTCATAGGCCGGCAGCCACAAAGGCTCAAACATCCAAGTTGACGAGACGAGAGGAATCCAGCGAGGGATGAAGCGCTCGAGATAGGCCGTCCATAAAACAGGGCTCCTCTCTCTTTCCCTTTGCCAAATACCATTTTCACCCACATCGATACTGGGAAGCTTCTTCAAGCAGTCAGTTATCAACTGTTTTCTAAACTCACTGCCCTCCCCGCTTTTCTTCTCGTTTTCATTTTTCTTTTTCCTTTTTTTTTTTTTTCCTCAAGAGGAGTTTGTTTCTTCCCATCCTTCCAGTTTTCTTTCTTTCCTGCGTCCTCTAATCACAACCGCCAGCCAGGGCTAATTTACGTTGATAGGAATAATGGGCCTTAGCCGTGGACATCATTTTTGCCTCCCTCTCCTCATCTCCTCCTCCTTCCTCCTTCCCCGTGCTCTCTTCCATCGCCAGTTCCTAACGTCCCCCGCCCCCCTCCCCCTTTCCTCCCCGCAGCTACTCCCCGCTTTCCTTATTTGCTCCTGTCAAAAATTGAGGGACTCCGAGCTGGAAAGCGAAATGGATCGGCTCTGAGGCTCTCGTCAAGAAAAGAAACGGGGGGGGGGGAGGGGAGGGGGAAGAAGGGGAGAGAATTTGGACTTGTTAGGAGGAATTTTCAGGGCGTGGCCTAGCCATGTTTGAAGCGCGTGCTTGGGACATTTTGTACTCCGACCAGAGGAAGTTTGAGACATAATGTTGATGAAAGAAAGAATGACTTGAAATCAAACGTACGTACCTACGTTGTGATGGATGTAGCAAAGTCCTTTGTGATTGATTTTGATGTTGGTCTGTTGTTTGTAAGTGTCGAGAGATACAACTGAAAATAACACCAGCATCGTATATGAAATGTTAGTGGTTTGAAAAAAAAAAGAAGATATTTAAACACTACAAGAAAAGGATAACAGCTGAGCTCCTTCTTGATCTAACTACGAAAAATCATTCAAACCTTCATGAGTTTTTGTAACAATATAAAGACTCACAGTTGGAGCAGGTGAACCTTTAGAAAGTTTTACAATTAACAACATACCAGCATGATTACCGTTACATTACGCCAGATATGGTGTCACTAAGGTTCACCAAGTGAAAAGACATTAATTTTGAGGCGTATAGTAATAACAGTGGTTTCTAAGTTATGTAAATCCTTTAAAGAACTATCAAAAGCCCGCACAGGTAACGATGCAGGTTCCACTATGATTTGCTGCATGTTTCAATTTTCTAAGCTCACCGTGGAATGGAAGATCTAAATTTTGGCCAATTTGATGTAAAAGTGATAAGATATTCTAAGGCTTCGTTTTTGTGCAGAGAACTTACTGAGAACGACTCAAAAAGTGGACTCCTGAAGCCTCTCTGAAGTCAACGAAAGTGTGAGCAAACCAATTCATATGTGAATGGCGAGTTGTCCAGAGATTAAATGGCCTGTCATCTGTGGTCAGTGCATGGCCAGATTTAACTGTGATCAAAAATTGCCTGTCTCTGCTGAGTGGGTATCTCTCAGCCAATCTAGCGGTCTGCACTGCGGATGGTTCTCATATTCTTTGACAGAGAGATCTATGGAAGAGCCGCGGGAGAGGGTAGATGGATGAGTAGATAGACAGATAGATAGATGGGTGGACGGACGCAGGGACGGACGGACAGACAAACAAGCGGATGAACAAACGGACGGACGGACGGACGGATGGATGGATTAATGGATGGATGGATGGATGGATGGATGGATGGATCCAACCATCTTAGACATCTGAGGCAATTTTAGACATTATTATCCGTGAGCTATTTCATTATTATTCAAAATCGATGGTCTCGGGCTGGAATAGGTTGGGGGCGCTGCCAGTTCCCTCACACACTGGCAGGAGTAAAAAGGCGCTAAGGATCACGAGAACTAACCATCCAATCAGAGGCCATCTTCACGTAGTCTGGCAATTCCCGGCATAGCGGTTGATGAATTGGATTGACCTATTTGTGGAGCTGTAGAATATCCGCAAATGTCTTCATCAGAGCATCTCAATAGTCATTACCTCTTGCCCTATCCCCTCCCGAGCTCGCTGGCCTCGTCGTCAAAGGATCTGAAGGTCTGAAAGTCTGATAAGGCTGGCAACTGATATTGGGGTCGGTTTTGCACGGATCTATCGTATGCAGTCTTTCACTAATCTAGGTGATACATATAGATCTATCTGTCTGGTATAAGTTGTCTTCAGGAGAGAGCCTTTAGAGCCACCATAGATTTCAGAATCGAATAATGAAAACTAACTGCCTTAAATACCAATGGCATTGTTTTGAGGAAACTGTTGTTCAAAATTCCGTTTTCTTCTTAAGTTTTGTGATAATTTTCACCGATAATTTTTTTTTATTTTTTTATTTTTTTTAAGAGTTAAGACATTTTTGTATGAAAATTAACATGATCTTGAAGACTGACATTGGTTTAGTTCACCTTTTCTTGATTATTGCACGAAAGACAATTTGGCTTTCATGGATGAAAATGTTGTTATTGTTTCTGTTATCGTCGTTGTCATTGTCATCGTTGTGGTCGTCGTTGTTTGGACAATTCTCAGTCACATAATATTCTAGCATTAGCTTTACAAACAGAGACAGATACGGTACCTCACCGGTCTCTTTCTCAAGCGGATCTCATCGCACATACCGAACTATTAGGTCTAAGGGCCTTGTCTGTTGTAACTGTTGTTGGTTGTCGGGATGAGGACAATGTTGGCTGGTAATGTGCAATGATCACTCATGTGGAATGTTGTAGATCTAATTTTGATGGGAATGTTGAGTTGTGTAGTTAATATTTTTGGCAGCCGTGTCGTTACTCAGTACATCAATATTTGGACTGTATTGCTTTCTGAATATCGAATCTGTCCGTACCCCTCATATTGCAAGATCTACTTGTCCTCAGCCTCAAAGAGATCTGATCACGTCCTTTGTTTTCGCTATCCTCCTAGAACCCAGAATACCGAATGATAGGCTGATTTACAATCTAGATCTAGATATAGTTATCTAATGATTTATTTCACGACTTTCACATCTACACTTTTTGGGCTCAAATCAAATTCATATGTTTTGTGGTGAAACTGTATTCTCTGCAACCCATATGATAAAACATGGAAAGTTCCCGATGGATTTTTCTTAATTAACACCACAGACTATAGGAGTATTAAGCTTATTTTACCACACTTTACTTCTTGTTTGGTGACATGGCTCAATCTTTCTGTCAACACCTGCGATCTGACTCAGCCTCGTGTCATTATCTTCCTTGATGTTTAGAAAAGAATGCCAGATCTAGGACAAACCATGGCAGGTTTTAACATTGATGGGAGATAATACTACGCAACGGTTAACCATGTTTTTTGCAAAACTGAAATTTATTATAAAAAAAAAAAAAGCACAGTTTTCCTGGGCCATCCACACGCATGTTATCAATGTTTGTTGACCTTGACTTACTATAGGATCTGAATGTGAAGGTGAGTGTGTTGGTCTGATTTTTCATAGCCATTTTTGTTTCTGCATGTCTCCTACTATAGGAAAATTTTCATTTACCTTTAATTTTTTTTTCGTTGCAGAGCTTTGCCATCCTGACCAGGCACTTACCCATCCAGAGCCTTGCTCAGGTGACAGTGTTACCATGGCGACCATGAGTTACCAGAACGACGCTACAGGATCTGTAGTCTCTGACCCTGCGGTCAGCAGCAGTGACAGCAATGACGTCAGTACCACACTGGCCTCTGTGCTAACAGACAGCATCACGTCTCTCCTGAACGACAACGCCACCGACAGCTTAGGGAACACCACTCTCGGCTGTCTCTACAACTCCTCCAGCAACGCCACTTTGTGTGAGGAGGACGAGCCCAGCACTGCTGTCCAGGGTGAGGCCGCCCTACCCCACGCCTTGTGGCTGACAATTATCTTAGGACTTTTGGTCACTGTGGTCAGTTTAGTGACCATCCTGGGCAACATCACCGTCCTGTTGGCCTTTGGACTGGAACGCACTATACGACAGCCCACCAACTACTTCCTGGCCTCTCTGGCTGTCTCAGACTTACTCATCGGCTCTTTCTCCATGCCGCTCTACACTCAGTACCTGCTGATCGGGGAGTGGCCGCTGGGGCCCTGGCTCTGCGACCTGTGGCTCTCCCTGGACTGGACAGTCTGCTTGACCTCCCAATACACCGTGTTCCTCATCACCATGGACCGTTTCCTCAGCGTCAAAATCCCGGCCAAATACCGCAACTGGCGCACTGAGAGAAAGGTCATGGTCATGATTGCCGTGACCTGGATCTTACCTGCCCTGGTGTTCTTCACGTCCATCATTGGCTGGCAGTATTTCGTAGGCAAGCGGACAGTGGCCGCTAAGGAGTGCGAGGTCCAGTTCATGGGGGATACCATGTTCACCTTCTTGCTGACCATCGGCTATTATTGGATCACGCTGGTGGTCATGTGTATTTTGTATGGCGGCATCTACAAAGTGGCCCTGGACCTGCAGCGAAAGTCGGACGCAAAACACAAGAAGATGCAGTCCACCATGGAACTGGCTGGCGACAACCCGAACGCTGCCATCCGCAGCTTTGGCGGAGGGGAGGGTGAAGGTGGCAGCAACAACAACAGCAGCGGCGGCGGAGACAGTCAAGTCCCGCCCGCGGCCAACCAGAACAACAGCAAGAGCAAATTTTCCAAGAACTCCAAGCAAAACAATTCCAGGAAATCTGTCAAAGCGGCCTTGCCATGTCCCCCCGGAGCCCAGACCGTCAACACCACTAGTTTCAGCACCAACAAAAATGGTGGAGCAGGAGGCGGAGGCAATGATAAAGATGACGACCGCTCCAGCAGCCCGGCCTTTGCCTCGGATGACGAGAACAGCAGCAGTGGCGGAGCGGCTGGCTCAGGCAAGTCCCCCCTGACCTCGGGGGGCAAAGCTAACCAACCAGGCGGGATCGTCAACAGCGTGCTGTACGCCAACACTGGAGGTCTGGTGCGCTCCCTGCACGCTGATCTGTTCTTCAACAACAGTCAGAACCGCCCTGAGGGTCAGAATCTGCTGCAGCCTCCCCCTCCCTACTCCAAGCATGAGAACAAATCAGCCAGTGACACAGGTTCGGACGCCGAGGGCGGTCACCAACAGGAATTTGACAGCGTGTACTCCTCATCGGCCTCAGACCGTCAGGAGAAACAGACTACGCCCTTACTACAGAATGAGATCAACAAGGGAAGTCGGTTTATCGACGAGAAAAGTTTTCTGGCCACTCTGAGTTCGGAAAGCGCTGCCCTGTTACCAGCGCTGACCGGAGAATCCGAGGTGGACGACTCAGACGTAGCTGACTTGCACGCTTCCTCTCCTATATGGAAGCGGCGCAACTCTCTGCCCCCACTTGCCTCCGATGTCTTTGACCTAGACGATGACGTCAGCGACTGCCTCATCGCCACCGAGTTCACTACCACCACCGACGTCCCCACCGCCTCCACCACCCCTGTCTCCGGCTTCCATAAGTACGGTGGCGGGGAGCAACGGCCCAGGGCCGACACCGCCAACACGATCACTTCCACCACCACCGGGGCCGACACTGGCACAGATGACAGCAGCGGGAACAAACCCAGCGGTCACGGTAACGCCACGGGAAATGCCAACGCCAACAACAGCAACTGCACCAATGCTGTGCCATCCGACACCAACACTAACGAGGACAGCTCCAGGTCGGACACGCACTGTCTGGCCGCTGTTCGCCGTCGGCGGAACAAAGACACTCGTCTTCACACATTTGTCAAATCTGTGAGAAACCGCAACAGTCGGCGGCGGAATCGACGGGAAAGGAAATCCAAATCGGAGAACCGGGCTCGCAAAGCGTTGAGGACTATATCCTTTATCTTAGGGGCCTTCGTCTTGTGCTGGACGCCCTATCACGTGGCTATCATGGCAATAGCACTATGCAAGGACTGTGTTAACGATTACTTGTACTCTTTCTCCTACTGGATGTGTTACTTGAACAGTCCCATCAACCCATTCTGTTATGCATTTGCTAATGCTCAGTTCAAGAGAACTTTCCTGCGTATCATGAGATTTGACTGGCATAGGACATGATACAGGCTGTCCACAATAGACAACTTTAAATCTGAATGAAATCTGAAAAGAAAACATAGAAGAAACTGACGCAAAGTTAGACAATCTTTCCACACAAGTGTAGATTTAGCGATCTGGCGAACGCTGGATGTTCGCACTGACGAACGCAGGCTGTTCGTATGCAGCCACAGACAGATTTTTGCCTCGTGATAGGAGCCCAAATGTTCCAGTAATAAATCACCCTCTATACTAGGGTGAACGGCCACGAAGCTCATCTCACCCTCTTGATCTGTCTGTTGATGTCACCCATACTGGAACCAACAAAACACAAAGACTTACGGGGACCTGTGTTGACGTCACATTTGCTCAGAACCACGAGCCGGATGACTTGATGGACTCAAACACTACTGGAATATGCATGACGCATAGATTCACCATTTTTTCATTATTATATATGTGTACATAATCTATGTAATAACTGTACTCTTGTTGTTGTATTTTTTAATGCATGTGTAATATATATTTAAACGATGTACATATCCACTTATAACATTTAACCGTCTTTGGTTGTCTCATGTGAATGTTGACCAGACTTGTGTAAATGATATGATGAGGTCACGTGACTACGTTTTGACCAGCCATTGGACAACCTTGGTCCCAAGCTCGAGACAGTAGCATATTTGGGCCACAATCAAACCTTTGCGTCAATCCTGTCATCCTCTGCCTGCCCGTCTTCAACAGCAACAACAACAACAACAACAACACAGGTTTCCAAACCACCAAGAAAAACAATCGAATTCATTTTCAGCTCACAATCTTTGCCTCACTACATGCTGACGATGAGCCAAGTAAAAAAAAAAACCGAATTGGGCTGCAAGTTTCTCACCAGGCCTGTCAGAATCTAGTATCTCTGTCAATCAGCTAGAACTATTGTTTAAGCGTCTAAATTTTGTAATATCCAAAAGGCCCGTTCCTAAATGTGGACAGAGAAACATCAATGCTCTGTCTCGAAATGTTAATCTATCGATAAAGATGTTTTCGAAAAACTTGAGGGCATTTCAAACACAAGGTGACAATTGTGAATCCTCACACACCTTGTTGGGGACAGGTTTACATACCGAAAGAGTTAAAGACATTTGGCCTTCAGATTGGTATTGTGTCTCACATGGCAAACATTTATTATATAAACGGTTTGGACCGAGACTGAAATGATGTATGGCCATTTGTCCCATTCGTCAGCCTTGCGAAAACCATCCTGCAGGACACAGGCAGAGGCAGACATAGACGAGGGAAATAGACATAGAAAGACAGCAGCCGAGAATGGACAGACTTGCTGAATTCCAGAGAGTGGTAGAGAACAGAGGGGCTTGGAGGAGATTGATGGCCACAGCGGCCGGGAGTGGTCTGGAAGAGGTGGAGAGGGGGAAAAGGAGCAGAACTTTGCAGCTTCAGATATGTTTACGCAAAAGGCAAAATGTTGTTTTAAGAAATGATCTAATAGCCAAACCTGAAGGGCATTTGACAGTCAGTTTGGAGGGATGGAGTAGAGGCTGTACAGAATTGAGAATGTAGGTTCCCAAAAAACTTCGGCCGTGTTAGTCCATTTGATCAAAATGTATGTTAGTCTGCCAGTGGCCATAAATGAGACCACATGCACAAAACTGATGGATTTCCCACACCACGAACTTTCATCATCATCGGCCTCTCTGTGATGGTAATCTGTATCCAGTGTGCTCACTCCAAAGCTTTGCAGTTGTGCTGAGCATTAGACAGTCTCCCAAATACCTAGGCTGTTAATCGTTTGATGATTATTTGGTTATTACTTTTCACCCCCCGCGGAGCACAGGTAGTCTGTTAACTTAACCTCCTACATTTCTTCACCTCGGATGATATTCTTTTTAGCCTTTCATGTCAAGTTAGTGGCTTTGAGTGTGTGTAGGCACCGCCATCCGGGGTCGTTTAGTAACAGGCCAGTGTAATCCCCTTTCATGGCACTGACCACTTCAAACGTTTGACCACCAGACCATTTCTCAACAGCTAAGCGTTAGTCCTCTCACAGTGTGGGTTCCTTCATTCTGCTCTATTTGTTTTCTCCCGCCAAATCAGTGACTTTGACCCGTTGTTGAACTCATACGTCCTTATTGTTGCCACAGATATGGTGTTTTGAATTAACACTCTCTCCCACTTGAGGACGACAGGAGAAGAAGTGGGTGGGCAGTACCAAAGAATGGACGGGAGGCAGCTTGGCCAGAACTCAGCACCCGGACCAGAGACCGACAGATGGAGGAAGTTTTTAAAACAAGCGACCTCAGCGATGCCCGACCACCTACAACGTTACAGGACACACAAGTCATGGATGAGCCATGAAATGAGTCGACATCTAGAGGGAAGTATTTAAAGTCTCTGTCGGAAGGTTTAGTAACTGCGAGCACAATCTTTGCATCTTTCTGATCCTGGATTGATTGAATTACGATCGATCATCTTACATCATCATCCTATTTTCTGCCCGTCCTTCTATTCCGTGGATCAGTTTTACTTTACTGCTCAAATTGAATAGATTATTTGGTGAAATTACCCAAAAAGCCAGCGAGACAGAGATAAAATAGTGAATCAAATTTTTGGAAACTACTGACAGAAATGAGTTTCAGCTGCTGCTGAAGAGATGGCATGAAAAATTGAAGAATAACCTTCTCTCATATCGTCTCAATTGAATATTGATTTCGACGACATGTCAAAAAATCATGTTTGGGACCCATACCCGATGTAGAAGAAACTACCAAGTAGTAGGAAAACTCCTCAGATGGAGGGAGACAGATGACGGCCTTCAGAGGAAGAGTGGGTTCTCTTATTAGATATTTGAGCCTTTACCTTCCTGACATTAGTGACATCTTCTAGAACTCCGGTCACATTGGGGTCATGACTCCCGATGTCCGTCACTGCTCAGGGGCTTTCTGGAATTCAAACCAGTGCCCTTTGGTTTTCGGTCCAGATATAAACAATTATAAAATAGCAGCAGCGAAAGCGCGGTAGCAGCAGCTGTTAGAACAAATACAAGCACATGTAAAACCCAAAACTGTGCGACTGTAAAAGGGTAGAGGTAAGAGAAATGCTGTGCTCAAATGTGAAGATAAGGAACGGATTTGTGAATGATTCTCTTTGTAGACTCAATTTTCTTAGTTACTAGAAGAGAGCCCATGGCCTTCGTGGGACATTTTTTAAAAATGTAGGTCAAACCAATACGACCCTAGGATTTTTAAAGTGTATGGCAAGCGTGGGCACCTCGATGTTGGTACTTTGGATGATTAAACTGAATATTACTCAAAGAAAACGTGTTTGATGTTTGGAACGCATCTATCAAACGTACAGTTCGGATCAAACACTCTCGCGGGTTTACTTTTCAATTTATATGGCTTTTTAGAATAACGTCAAACATAGTAAGATTTTTGGGGGGCTTTATGTAAGTTGAAACATATGTCTTTATGCAACAATATTGTGTGCCAAATTTCATATTGATATTATCAGCAGTTTTCGAGTCCATAAACGTTTTATTACTTTTGTTGCAGATTTATAGTAAAGATTTATAAAATGATTCTTGGGAAAGTGCCTGGGTGTAAACTGAGTTCTGTATCCGTTATCTATCCTGGAAATAATTTTGATGACGTCCAGCTGACAGCAAGAGTGGTAGGCTTATCGTCAACAGCTCTGAATGATCAATAGATCTCTGATATATAGGGTGTCTTCAAAAAAGTTCATTATTCTTTAAATGGTAGTAAGTACATTTGTTCATTGACTTCGAAATACGATTGTGATCAACTGTATAGAATGGATTGTATTTTTACCAATATTCAAACTGACGAACACAATAGTTTACATATTTTGAGAGACACCTCATAAAACCTGACTGGAGTCTGGAACTCAAGGTCTAGTGGTCTGAATCTTACATCTGGCACTCGGTCTGGATATCAGATCTAGGTCTGGGACTGGGCCTGTATTTCTTCATACTTAAGACTGAACATGGATTTGATTCTCAGAATGTGGTCCAGACCTGGATCTCATATCTGTCTTAATTAAAACTAGCTCTCAATCTCAGATCTGGTTCCTAGTCTTCGTCTGCCATGCATGTGAGTGTGGATATTTATTTATCTATGGTTTCCAGTCTCACTCTTCCTGTGTGTGACAGCAGATGTCTTAAATAGACTCTAGAAATTGTACAATTTAACTATCAGTGAATTAATGACTACTCATGTAAAACAAATACGTTGTCCCAGTCAGGGATGGGATTTGTGCGAGCTGATTCACGAAAGAATCGGTTACAGAATGAGAAATTGATAGATTAATAAATCCAACAGAAAAAAAATTGAATATGGTTTGAATATAAAAAGAAAATCAGACAAACACTGCCAAATAACATAAACCGATAAACCAAACCGACTGACGGGCAGACAGAACAATGAATGAATGAGGGATTGTGAGAATGAATATGTGAAAGACAGCCCAATGGAAGAAATGAGTGAGTGCTGGAGCCCTCGCGCTGATGACTTGAACACATCTTGTCTAACAGATCAGTTCATTAATCAATCGTGTATGTAGCCATAACCTGTGTAGATAGAGAGCCAAATATATACATATATAAATATATAATCTATCATAGTTTCCCTGAATGCTGGCTTTGTTGTACTTTCTACTAGCGCGTACTAGGCCCGATGTTTTCTACCTATACTACTGTATTTCTACCATTACTACAACTTCGTCACCTACTGTAGACAGTACCGTACTCATTCTGTGCATCTGCAAGCACCCATACCATCATACCATCACCCCATCAGTGTACCAGCAAAGCTGAGCTTCGTGTTGTTATCATAATTATTATGTATTTGTTACTTTTATAACAATGTTCCACTCACGCTTGTACATTTATAACTGGAATCCATCCTCTGTAGCTATGAATACTGCTCTTTGTTACCATCATTATTGTTATTATTATTACAACTATTATGGCTATGTCTGACTTATCACATCCATATGACAATGTGAATACCGATACATCCATGCACATTATTGTACTCTATTATTACCGCCGCACCTGCGTCCATTTCAAGGACGCCCAGGTCCCCCGACTATGCCTCTGCTTCATGACGTTGTTACGTAATCCAGGCACTCACTGGTCAGGTAGCTAGAGATTGCTAAAGCTCATAATAATATTTCATTCCTCTCTCTACGGGCCTTCCTATCCTACTTCGCAAAACGCCTTCTCCCCGACAAATGGCGTTTGGCAATAGTTCTTTCGATACAACATAGCAAATAGAGTAATGTACTTTTCAGGAAGTGGGGGGGGGGGGGGGGGGAAGGAAACTGAGGT
>JBCEWB010000009.1:1038767-1049874 GCA_039654565.1 Peronia peronii | reverse complement strand
CCCCGTCCCCCCCCCCCCCCCCCCCCCCCCCCCCCCCCCCCAACCCCAACCCCCCCATGATTTTACCTTCATCTACTGTGTGACATAATAGTACTGGGAGAACTAGAATATCAAAGACCTCACTAAATGATCATTTGTTTTATGTGTCATCAAGCCTTAGTTTGGGCAGCAATAGCAAGTGTTCTCTCTGTGTGGTGAGACTAAAGTATTGACTCAGGGGTTCTTTGCCATCAAGTTATACCAAGGGAATCAAAGCGTGATTGTGCATACTTTCTTGCAGAGACATAAATACATCTTTTTTTGTTTAAATGAGTTCATCTTGAAGCCATCAATAATAAGGAATCTGAAAATCAGTTTGTACTGTATTCCATATTATTTGAATTACATCTGTGGGATAGAGGGCAAAAGAGTGCACCATAGTCTGAATATTGCTCTATTATCTGATTCAGTGCTCTTATTCAGTGGTTTCATTATAACAGATGAGTACATGTACATATTCTCTCCATAGTTGATCTCTTTGACACTTGATGGGCTGACAGGAGCCTCACAAGACAGAATGAGATCTTACCACAAGACAGGGGCCAACAGCATGATGTTATTTGTCAATTTTTTCTCAGTCATCTGGCTGGCTATAGGTAAGTCGCTCGGACGAATCCTTTTCAGTGTGTCAGTAAATTTGTCATGCTTGCATACAGAAATTTTCAAACACTTCCAGATTCAAAACTTAGTGACAGACTTTTAGTACATACTATCTAGATCTGTTTTGCATCTCACTTTAGCTTCAGCATTGTTGAATTAGTAAGAAATAAGCTGATTTCCAATTCCTCTCTTCCTCTTCATTTTTTTTTTTTTTTTTCCTTCCATTTTTAGAGCATCCATTGTCATGATCAGAAAACTTAGTACAATGGTGTCACAAAGTCACTGGGACTTGCAAAAACCAGTATGCAATGTATGGTATGAGGTAGGAAAAGGCAGGGAAAACAGAAGATATGTTGGGGAGGATGATATCAAAAGAGTGTACAAACCAGCCTCTCGCCGAATCCCTGAAAATGGTACGAGACAAAAGCAAATGGAGAAGAGTTGTCAAGTCATCTGTGGTGCCCCTACAGTCGTCCAGCAGCTGAAGATTTCAGTCAGTCAGTTACAGTATCTTGACTTGTCCAAATTCATCTGTAACACTTCATATCAGTGAACAATTTATGATAGGGTAACATGGCAGTATTGTTGTTGAAGTGTTCCTTTTGTAACCTATTCATTTTTTTCTCTCCCCAGGCCTAGTGGTGACAGGTGAACTGTTTGAGTTTATTCCATTTGCCTCCAGATATCCATTTGTTTTGTTCAACATGATCAGCTTCAGTTTAGCATCAGCTCTGGGACAGGTGAGAGATTGCAGCGCTGACTATTTATCACTACACCCTCAATTTTTGGGCTGCTGTGCCCACTTTCTGCATGTTGTACTAAAAAACTTCTTTTTTTTTTTTTTTGTTTTTTTGTTTTACTTCCTGTTCATTTTGCTGTGGGTGCGTTGTATTTGTACGTTCTGATAGTTGGGCTGCCAGTGTAGTATTAACTAATGGGACATACATCATCACAGTCTAGCTGCTATTGCACTATTGCACATACTGTAAGCGTTTCATTCATTTTGATTGAAATTGCTTGAATCGTCCGACTCCGGGTATAAAAAGACCTGGTTTGAATCCTGACGTCTCAACATTTTGACCTTGGGAAAGCCAATTTACACACATTTCCTGACTCAACTTAGTTTGAAATGGATATCTGTGTGTAGACAGTGGTTGATATTGTTAAACTGATAAGGTTTAGAGTACTAATGGGCAGCCACCTTTACCTTATTTATATGCTTCTCAGGAAAACTGAGAACATATTGAATGTCTCCACTGGGTCTGTCAGGGTAATAATGGATTGTAAAATGCATAGAGTTTGAACACTGCATGGGAATAAGAACTATATAAATGCTCTCCATTATTATATTGTTACATTTGTTTCTTTCCTCTGTGTGTCCACAATATTGAGCTTAATATAATGGTTGATGGGTCAGGAAGGCTAAAAGATGCATGTGAGGGACTTGTAGAATTTTTGTTGCTCCATCTGAGCTAGAGTTAAAGTTGTCCACTTTCATTGCTCTCATCCTGCCTAGGGATTTTGTCATCTTTGTGATATTTGACCACTTGCACTTTCCTGTATCATTCCAAGTAGGGTTTAGCAGTGTGATATTTATTTGAGAAATGGATTTGGTTTAGCATGATCCTGTTTCTTTTAACACCTTTTCAGTTTATCCTCTTAGTGTTCAGCGTGGCCATTTGTGTCTCTGATTATAAAGAAGTTATATCTGATATTGCTGTTAAGGAAAAGTCTGTCTGAGAGCTTCAGTAGGTGATTTAGAAAGCACAGTAGAGATACCTCTCATTGAATAGCCATTATACTTCATGATAAGCTGAACGGTTCATTAAATTATAGCATACTTTGTCACAACAAGTTACATTAATTTGAGATAATGCTAGCCTAATTTTTTATAGAAAAATTTGACTAGTTATTATTTTTTTTAATTTGATAGTGAATCTTAACTTTATGCGAGAAAGTTCACCATCTTAAATTAAAGTTTAATGTATTTTGAAGGCATAAAAAAAAAGAGCTGGCAATCCTGCACAACTGTATCTTGCCACCAGTTATATCTTTGTCTATTTATTTATGAGATTAGACTTTGATTATTTTGGATTAGAAGTTTTCAGAGATAAAGCACTTTATCGCAGTACACTAGATCTGTATAGCACTGGGCAAAGTATCTCATCGATCAGGTGTGTTTTGCTTAGATAACCCCTGGGACAGACTTCCCGCCTGGCAATCCTGCACGACGGTATCTTGACACCAGTCATATCTTTTTCTATTTATTTTTCCACAGATGTTCATTTTCATCACTGTGACCAGCTTTGGGCCACTAACATGTTCTATCATCACAACCACTCGCAAGTTCTTCACCATCTTGACCTCCGTCCTGATATTCCAAAACCCCATGTCAGCTCGGCAGTGGGCCGGTACATCACTAGTCTTCGTTGGTCTAGGTTTGGACTCCGTGTATGGCAAAGAGAGAAAGAAGGCCAGTTGATGATAATGTTGTGGAAATAAAAAATAAATTATTGCTGGAATGAACTTCCACTGTGAACCTGAACCAGTAGTATGTTTAATTGTTGTTGTACAGTAAACTTGATTATATTTCTCTCATTGTTTTAACTTTTGCATTTTTATCCATATATCTGTCATATTATGACAGAAACAGTCATGTGCTTTTTTTTTTTTTTTTCAGTGGAGATGAATGCTCCACAGTTAGTTAATCTCTTGTCATAGTGGAAGTGGTCTTAAGTTTCGTCATAATGTAAGATAGAAACATGAGTTCTGGGATAAATGAGATGATCGCAAATCCTGTGTTATTTTATTTTTATCTAACATAGCATTTTCATCATTTTGGTATTACATAATTTTTATGGATTTAAGGGTTTATGATTATTCCTTTTAGTGAGCAGCCATAACTCAAGAGAGCATGACGCTGCACTCATGTCAACCCCCTGTGAGACAGCTGTTATTGTGAGCTATTTGCTGTATAGCAAGTCTTCTATATTTGGTATTTCAGGACTCTTATGGTCCTAGCAGCTCATAGGAAACACTGCAACCTTTTGACACTTCTACTGTATAAGACAGGCCTTTTGGGTGACAGAGAGGTTTATAAAATTGTTGGTTTTACAGAGGTATGTAGTGAAACAATGCTAGGCATAGCATACTCTTTCTGAGAGCAAGGCGAGGAAAAAAATGCTGCCAAAAACTCATTTGGATTGGTGGATCCATCAAGTTTTGTTCACACAGCAGTTGAAAATCAGTGCAGTAGCCCATTCATTCTTCATGGAGGCATTACATGTGGAGAAGAGCATCAGGAACCTGTATTGTGTCTGAATGTTAATAACACTTAAAGAAGTAGGAGATAGACCAGGAAAGCAAGTGTTGATATGTGTACAGTGTTACATAATTTGTGACACATTTTATCCTATTCAAATTAGAAAATGCTGCTTTTTTCAACTCTCACTGGTGGATGAATTATGTTGTAGTTTATTTAAATTATCTTACAGATGATTTTATGAATGATTTAGTTGAAGATATATACTGTTGTATAATTGATTGGAGATGTATGGAAAAACAATTTTGTCCAATATCTTATGAAAGAACCCACTCTTCCACTGAAGATCGTCACCTGTCTCACTCCGAGGCATTTTCGTACCACCTCTTTTACATTTTTCAATGTTGGACCATAATATGTGTGACATTTTTCAATGTTAGATCCTAGTTTATTTCACTTTCTTGTTCAGTATTGATTCCCATTTTCGGTTACATTTTTTCTGTGTTGGACCCTAATCTCTGTTACATTTTTCAGTGTTACACATAGACCTTTGGACAGCCAGGGCCGTCATGCTGCTAGAGAATTTGAAGACAGTAAAAATCTTTTTTGGAGTAATTCAAAGTCTTAGACACTATCTCTCTGACAACTTTAGATCAGCAACAGTGCAATGAATGATATAGCACTAACAATGTTTATCTTGCCACGTTTTATCACAATTCAGGGATGTCAAATTTTTTACTCAGGAAAATAGGCTTTCTAGCCATCACCAACTTGCAGAACATGAAATTTGTTCTTTTTATTTATCAACCGTCACAGAAAAAAGAAAATGTGCGTGCTTCTAGATGACACAACTTCTTGTTCGCGTAGACGATTGTGATAATGCTGTGTCAGTACAGTTCACATGCCCCATGAACTGTACACATCTAGAAGCGTTAAAAACAATTTATTGGTTTTCCTTCAGTTACTTTGCATTGAGAATATACTGACTGAAAGCCACACACACTTTCTGTTTTTCCATGAGTATATATATCTTTTCCACTATGGATTTCAGTTTTTACATCTTATCAGAAGGCTATGGCATGAAAAAATACAAAGTATGGACCACTTCCTACTTTTTGGTGTGAAATAATTACATCCCTGGTAAATGATTGATACCCTAGGCCTGAAGAATGTATCTTGGCCTATGACCACCTTAGTTAGCCTATGTGTCCATTTGTGAAATATTGATTTATATTCAAAACACTGTTGATGACAAAAGGAACAAGCTGTTACTTTTTCTTGGCTCATTGTTATGACTATATTTGTTGACATTTCCAGAAGGGCATATATTAACCTAATGTATCTCTGTACATTAAGCAACAAAAGAACATATGTATTGTTTTGTTGATTTATGCATCCATGTTCTGCAGAATCTGCTGGTCACATTTTCCAGTGATTTGATGTAAAATTATGAAGTTTACATTTTGAAATAAAGACATGTTATATTGCAGAGAAACTGAAGTTTGGGCATTTTTTTCTTTCTCTTTTTTCCTTTGTATACTTTGTTTTTTACTCTTTCTTTTTTTAATTAATTTATTTAATTCTTTTTTTTATTTATCTGTGTTGTTATTTATTAATTTATTGAATTTATTTATTGTCAACCTCAAGTGAGTCAAGTAGCCTTTTTTTGTTATTTTTGGCAGAGGTGATGATATTTGATATTGAAAAAGTACATTTACTTTGTTGTCTAGAAGTCTTTTGTATGTAATGATATTGTATTACCAGTTGTATTTTCAAGGGATTATGGGAAATGAACACTGATATAGAATGTTAGTTTAGTTATTTTTCTTTACTCCATGTGGAGCATAGGACCTTAACACTATAACAGTAGTCTCCCACTTTCTAAGTTCTCTGGCAGTCTTCTTCATGTCTACCTATGTCAGGCTGGGGGAAAAGGATGTTCCTGTAATATGTTACTTAGTTATTTTTTTTTCACTCCACATGGAGCGTAGGACCTTAACACGAGTCCCCCACTTTCTTTGGTTTCTGGCAATTTCCTTCATGTCCTTCTATGTCAAGTTTGTGACCGCAAGTTCTGTGTGTAGACTCCGCCTCCAAGTCTGTTTAGGGTGAGCTTATTTCATCTCCTCTCGTGGGTTCCAGTGCATAGTACATCGAGTGACATTTGCTGGCTCTATGTTCTTCCACAGTGTATGCCCAACTCAATCCTATTTTTCATTGTAAATGTTTTGGTTTGTTTTTATTTGTGTTCACCACCGCAAGTCAAATTGTTAATTTATTTCCTTAAAAATATATGTGTGATTTTATGTAGTGTAGTAATACATATAGTATGTGTTTGAGATTGTGTGTAAGGGTGCAGGAATTAGATTAATTTTGTAGATTTTCTTTTGTGTTACAAACAAAATAAAACAAAAATCATCATCTGCTTATGTTGCTCTATTTTTACATGTTACTTTTGTTAGAATTCTCAGCCCAAGAACAAGCTATGTACAACTAGCTGAAATGTAGTGATGTGTGAATTTGCTTGCCTTTTGATGGACCATTTTCAAAAGAAATTAGCAAACATGCAGATATCTTCAGCAGGATGTGGTATTTGTTGTGTTCTGTTGAACAATATTGACAGATTTTTCACTTTTTCTGTGCTAAGAAATAATGAATTCTCATTATGTCAGCAACAGTTTGACCTAAACAAGTAAGCATTTCCCAGTTAAGCTCCACTTGTAGACGATGTTGCATTTTTATCATTTGTTTTTCTAATTTACTTTTTACATTTAGTGTTTCATTAAAAATGTTTCCTTTTTTTTGTGTTCATTATCTCAAAACACTGTATTGATTAATTATTTGAGAAAATATACATGTGATTTTGTGTAGTGATAGTGGTGTAGAGATTGTGTGTAAGGGTGCAGGAAGTAGATTAGTTTTGTAGATTTTCTTCGATGTTACAAACAAACAAACAAAAAAAAATCATCATTTATTCATTTATCTGCATTGTTCTGTTCCTACATGTTACTAGTGTTAGAAATCTCGGCCCAAGAACAGACCATCACCAGGGATTCCCTTGAACCTCAGATAAATATTAAATTTTGACCGTTAGGTCACATCTAACATACTTTGATAAAATACCTTTTTCTTTGAAACAGCGTTTCGAAATAAAAGTTTTGCAATTTCATTTTAAACATAAAGTGTAGAAATACAGTTTTTAGAAAATGAAGTAGTCCAATAGATTGTCTATCCAATATTCTAGAAAGTTAGAAAGTAGCGGGTGAGGAAATAGTCGTTGTGATGAAACAGGAATTTTGAAAAAGTTCAATGATATAACATCCTGGTCTCCACCAGCAGGCATAACTTTGCCTTGGCATAAGAGGAAAAGCAATAGCTCTTCTGTTTGCTATTTCCTTTCCATTCGTCCCTCACAACTAGTGACAGTTATTGCATTATTCCCTTTGCCCATTGTGAAGTTATTAGATCTGGAACCAGTGCATACATTTGTCATGCCCATGTAGAGTTTATTAAATTATACAGTTAGTGCAGATTTTTAAATAAAGTGACAATTCTGTCCTATAACAGTTGAATTTCTGTAGATTTAAAAGAAATTATTATTTCCTACCGATTGAACATTGATCTGCCTTGTGAACAAATTTGACATGTTCTTAGCGTTCATGTTTTTGAAGCCATTCTAATTCAGTTATCAAATATGTCATTCTAGGACTACAGGGAGTTATTTTGACTCTCAGGGAGTTGACATGGCAGCTGACAGTCTTTAGATTATGCATATTGTTACTAAAATCTGATGTCATTTGCTGACATATATATATCTATATCTGTTGAAACAACATAAAGGAAATTATAATTGATCACTAACTTCTTTCACTGATTGAAGCTGGACAAGTGTTTTTAATTTTTATTCTCTAATTCTAGGTTTATAATACAATTAGTTACTACTACAGGCTGATCACTGATCACATCAAACTGAACAACGACAGGTCACCGTGACTGGCTTATTAAATGACTAAGTTAATATCATTCTGTGTTTCCCTTTTTAGAACTGTTTAATTTAAATCCTAAGCTTTGCTATTTCTGTTGTTCAGCCAGAAATTTGGTCCATAGTTTCTCTTCCTTACTTTTAACATTTGCCTGTTGTCTCAGACCTAGAATCATTCTGAACAAAGATCAGATATTGTATGGCTATTGCTAAATTTGGACAAGACTGGTGGTAGGTATCGTGCAAGGCGGCGGTGAGTGCCATGCTGCATTCAGACATATCTGTATCCGCTTGTAAATAATGTTTTGTATCCACATACTTATATAACATGCCAGGGGGGCTTTGCTCCCCTGCAACCCCCATGAGCGGACACTCCCAAGGTCACATCCTTGCATGTGAGAGCCAGTACAAAATTGTTTCGCTTTCACTATGTAGTATGTAGTGAAACTTTTTGATTTGCCAGTGCTTCCTCAGTGAGACACGCACCCACTTCATTTGAAAAGTTGTCATCAGTTAGTGTTGCATAACTATATTATTGGATCAAATTCTTCAATGTCAAATTGACTGATTTCTGTCATTTGTTCTCTCTATCACTGCCATGATGTCTCAATCTAAAACTGCATGCTTTATTTGAATCTCATTTTTCATCAAGATCACTGAATACGGATGTTACAGGATGTTTACGAGGTCTTACCAATACATTAAAATTGCACTCAACCTCCATCCATATATTTTTTTCCTGAATTTACTTTCTTTTTATTAAGGACAGTATTTATAGGAGTTTGGTTAAAGGAATATAAATAATCTTCACCATCAATGCCCTTCCTTTCAAGGGTATAAGGTCACAAATATAAAAACCTCCAATCAAAAGTAGTTTAGGCAAACGTACCATTTCATTCCTTGAGTAACTGGCTCCTCCTCATTTTGCAGTCCATACATCTCTTGTGAACAATCTGTTGCGTACTCCTTAGACTTTTTCCTCAGAGTTTGTCTGTAGAAACTGCAGCTTGCTTTTTCAATTCATTATGTTTTTCCATCATAATCTCCCTAAAATTTCCTCCTCTATAGGTTCAGTTCTTTCCCACTGCCCCTTTTCTTGAAATTGGTTTCTTTCAGGCCATCGTATTTGTATTTTTATCTCCCTGAAGCAACTGTTCAGTAGTGAACCATATAGTAATACTAATTTCAGTTTCATGCACAATGTAATTTGAGTTGGATGAAGATAAACTGAACTTACATTTAATGTGCCAAGATTTCTTTCGTTCTTCATGATTTCAGTATATAGTTAATTTATCGAGATTCTGGCTTTCATTGGCTTTGCTTTGCTGGTTGCTGGGTTGTCGTCCTTGGTGTTTGTCAATTGCCATTTGAAGTTTGGTAAATTTATGATTAAACCTTTCAGATGCTATTTTGTTTTAGAGTGATGAGACCTGCATCTCTTGGTTTCCATTTCAGAACTTTTGAGTCATATAGATATGAGATAAACCAATGTTTTTGGCTGTGTGGGCTGGTTCTTTTATCTTTCCAAGTCTAGATATAGTTAGATATAAATTATTTTTATGAGGATAAAACCAAACCATCTAGAAAAGTCAAGGTCATGATGCCATGTCCATAGAGTCTATGATAGTCCAGTCCTCTGTTAAGCTGCCTGTCCTCCTCCCAATCCAATTTGTAATTTTGAATGAGGCATCATGAAAATCTAATAATTAATTTTATTTTTGTGTGTTGATGTGGTACTAGACACCCCTAGAACATATGTATTTGGTGAGTGTCAGTTTTGGGTCCGTTGGTTCTCAATCTGCGACCATCAGCCGGAGATGCATTAAATCTTTACAAGGTTACCTATACATTCTAGTGTATAGTGAGGAAGATTCTGATTTTTGTGATTTTAGTCTCATTTTTTTGTGAGTTTAAATTAATTAAGTTATTGACTTCAGCAAGACTTTATTGATAACATATCAGTTGCAAACAGCACATACATGATTTTCACCCCTCTGATTTAAAATGCATTCTTTACAATCAACAGCAGGATAATGAAATCCATGATGGGGCAAACAATTCTCAGGTCAACAGAGTTCCAAGATACGACATATACTTTGTGTATATTGTGTATTCCATGTGTATCTGAGGCTGTGATCTAGAAGGTCATGATCTTTTGTCTGTGGTTTATATCATCACCTTCAACACTTTAAAGAAATTCTAAAATTTGGGGGTTTTTTGTATCTTGAATTAGATAAGTTCACAAAGATGAAAATTAAAGACCTCCTGTGAGGGAGAGGAAGGACTTTAGGAAAATTTCAAATTAAAAAGTGATGAATGTAATGATGTAAACAACGACAAAAGGTCATGACCTTGTGTCATACTGTCATTTACTTTGTATACATGTATAAAATACAGGACCAAACATGAACATTGCTCAACTCAGACTTACAATAACATCTCCTGTGCTACATGTAAATTTTTGTCTTCATATTTTGACTCTCTGGTAACGACCATGGCATGTAATTTCATGTTTTAAAGTGTATGTGTATATTTACAGCATATTACTGTTGAGGTATCATAACAGTTCCACTGGTCTCTGTATGTATATTTAAACTACTATCTACCCATGAGACAGCAGTGAAAGAGCCTCTGCTCATGGTTTTTCAGAAGAAAATACATGTGCTCGTGGACTCATACAGATTCCCTTTGTAGTCACATGGTGGTTTGTACAACGATGTGAGGTACTACAGGATACACATGACCAACTTCTCTGTTGGCTCTGTGGAATAATCCCAGCAGATTTCTGGTTGTCATGATTAAGGAATATGAGTAATTATTAACAGACATATATTTTAGATCTATATATATAGATGTACATGTACATGTAAAATACATGTATACCATATGAATGAGATGGGTGTGTGGAAAAGCAGCTTTATTTTTGGCAGAGTGATTCCATTATTTTTTTGGCTGTATTGTTTTTGCCATAGCATTTTTGAGAATGAAATGCACTCAGGTTGAAAGACAGTTGTCTGGGGGATTCATATGTGTTCTAGATGACTAAATGAGAGGGTTTTACTGATCAGGACTGTCGTGGCAATGTCCGTATTGTGATATATGAGTTTTTATTTTATTTTGTATATGATAGTTACTATTTCAGCCGTATATTTTTGTTAGACAGCAAAACTTTAAGTTGTTTTTATGCTTGTTTTCCTGTTGCGATTATTTTTCATGCAACTAGA
>JBCEWB010000009.1:1001383-1018022 GCA_039654565.1 Peronia peronii | reverse complement strand
TGAGACTAGCTGGTCTGTCCTCTCTGGCAACGCAATTGAAAACACGGTGAAGATAAATTTCAACCTCCATTTGAAATCTGAACTGGTCATTTTAATCCACAAGTCTTTCACTTTCATAATGAAGCATCAGGCTTTATAGACTGCAGTTCATCCCCATTGTATGTTTCCATATAAGGCCCTAAAATGTCAATATATGAGCATCTCTGTAAACCAATATCTACATTCAGTGTCGTTTGTGAAGTAACACCATTTTTCTTTCCCACATTATTATCAGATTCTTTGTCTTGCTGTACATCATTTCCTCCATTTACCAGACTTTCACCAACCTCATCACTGCTGCCATTCTGTCTGTATGATGACTTGAGTCTGCTCTCTAGAGGCAGCAGTAAAGATTTCAAGGCATTATCAATTACCGCTAGTTTGTCCTTATGGCTCATGGGTTTACAATCTTCAACAGATGCACTATCATCAACACCATAATCTGTTTCACTAGCAGCTGTTCCTTGGGGTCCAGCTGATCCAGTGATCCTTGAGTGGCAATCTTTTGTATGATGCTGCACAGGGGCTTTAAGAGAGGAGTTGTTGGGGCAAAGTTTACTTTCACCAGAGTGATTTGATCTCATGTGAGCATGCAAAATCTTTCTGCTCTCACACTTGACATCGCAGAAGAGACACTTCAATGAGGATTTCTTGATATGTTTATCTGCATATTTCGAACTAACTCCTCCCAGAAGTCTCTTCCTGCAGGCATGACCATCTGACATGGTTGAATCCTTTTCTGAGTTCTCGGTGTTAGGTCTGTTCTCTTGATGTGGCATTGTCAGAGGCTTCCTTGAGTCAGAATTTACATCACAATTTTGCAGACTCTGATCCAAACCAGGTCTGGGAACTGATAGTGAATTGCATGTACCCTGAGTACTCATGTTGACTTCAGCATCCACTTTATTATCTTCTTGCAATACAGCATCAAAATCCATTGCTGAAGCGTTGAGCTGTTCTGCCTCTCTCTGTGTTATCTGTTTCCTCCTCATGCATGCCGTTTTTATTTCTTTCAGTTCCACGGTAGTTCTGATCTCCTGCCAATTCAGGGTGTCACTCTGGGTATCTGCAGTTACAGAGCTAGGATCTGTCTCTGACTGTGCAGTCTGTTCACTTTGGTCACAGACCTTGTCACGTGAAATCCCTGTACTATCAAATCTGACTACATTCAGTTGGCTTGAGCAAGAGTTTGTTTTACAGTAGTCCTCAGGAGTACACAGCTCAAAGGTATTTCCTCCACAACCAGGATCAGTCACATTTGTGTGAGATATTGGAAGCTCAACTATGCCATCATCATCCTCTGACATACCAAGTGAAGCTTTGTCTTTGGTCCCATTGTCTGCAACATGAGCTTCACATGACTCTGATCCTGCAAATTTTTCCCTAGCCCTTAAATCTTTTCTTTTCCTTATACCCAATGCAAGAGATTTGATCATTTTGTTCACAGTAGAGTTCTTTTGCTGGGCACTTCCAAATTTTTCTTGATTTGGTTTCAATAGATTTCCATGAATGTGACAAGCCAAGTGCAATCTCAAAACTATGAAGCTTGAAAATACTTTTCTGCAAACTTCACATACATGATTCTCAGACTTTCTAAACCTATTATGTGAAAGTTTCCTCTGGTTCCACATGAGATGATGTTTAGAATGACGTTCAAAGATGAAAACTGTGTGAGAGATTTCATCTGAACAAGAGATGTTTCCTTCTTCATGGAGAAAATGTGGCTGATTTTGTTTGTCTCTTTGTGCACCTGTCTGTGGTGACAAATTGCGCCTTTCACTTTTAGTTATGGTTGATCCAGTGAATGAAAATTCACTTTCCTCCATGCTGGTATGGAACTCTTTATCTGCATTAACTTCATGCTCATATCCTAAAAGTTCTGCATCTGACTTTTTAATACTATTACATGTTGCCCTTTTTCTTACACATTGCCTTGTTCCTTTCATGCACAAAGTCCTGTGCTTTTTCAATGATGAATACATGGATAAATTCACTTTCCTTTTATTGGCCATGGTTTGTGCAGATCCAGTCTATCTTTCTGCAAGCCATAAAGTTTCACAGACGTGGAGCCATCACTTAAGTCCTGCAGAAATGACATTCACAAACAGTCTGCTCTTTCTTTTTCAGTGAAATATATTTTTCAAACAAACATTTTTGCATAATTAGATTTGCTTCATTTTCAGCAATTTTTTTCTGTTGAAAATTGTGTATTTTTCTAACACAATTTCATATTGAAGTGAAATTTTGCAAGCTTTACAAAAATGATATTGTCAATCTCCAGATGTCTTTTCTAGCTGAAATTTGTGCAAAATATCAGTGGAGACATTGGGCAGACATTCCTTCCACTTGCACATAATTTTGACCTGGGCAAATGATCATTTGTCCTGCCCACATTAACCTCAGTTGTCTGTGTGAGAAAATCCTTTAGACTGAGGGCATTCTAGAATGTATTTTGGTATTTGGTAATCACATTGTTTAGGTGAATTTTTTTTTCTGTCTCTCCATGAAAATCAGGTTGTTTCAAATTATTGTCTCTGCTGTTTTCTAAACAAATATCCTGGTTTGTACATTTCAATTGAACACCTTCATCGCCGAGTGACTCTAAATGCTAACTTAGCACTGTCCCGTGCCCTCTGGTCTGCACTGCAGTTCCATGTCACTATGACATCTTTTTTATGTTGTCTCAGTGCACTAAATGAACAAAGCTTTTCACTGCTATGAGCACAAATAAATCCTCTGTGAACTGTTGAGCTTCACTGATAGAAAAATTGCATTTCATTTGATTTACACACCATCTTCTCTATGAAGCCTCTGATATTTTGTTAAGTTACCTTTAATTGTACAGCTTTTATGGCAGTCACCTTCTATGGCAGTCACTATTCCTGTATTTCTCATTTTTTAATTTACCCGTGTCTAGGATTATGTTTCTCCAGTTTGTTTTGAGACATGATGAGTCACAGCTTGGAACTACCCTGAGTGCTGTACTAGTGTCATAGGTTTCATTCTATTGGGTGTAGTAGAGCACTCTCTTTTTGAACTCTTATGATGGTCATTAACTCCAAGTTCAGTTGTCTAACTGATGCATTTGTCATGACTGTTTGATCTATAATGCTCACAAACTTTGTAGATTGTAAATTGTTGGGTGCAGCAGTGGTCATAACCTTCTCTGTGGCTCTGACCATCTCATCTCATGGTGGTCATCTGAAGAATAAATAGAATTTGGACATGAATAGGCCTTCAAGCTGACAATACGCCACTGCCATTCTGATACTTCTGCAAAATGATTGTTTTTGAACTCTCTACTACTCATTAATGTCACTGAAAACAATGTAAGTATACAATTAGCTGACAATGAGAGAATGCACTGACTTCCGGCAATTAATAAAACTATGCATTTTGCACTGCCCTGGACATGCTATATAGACCTACAGCGATAATTCCAATATGAGCTTAGCTCTCTAACTCACTTTGAACTTGCAAAACCCACATGTCTTTTCACTCTGAAATGAGATATGGGTAAAAAATGCTATTCTTTCAATCTTTTATTACTGTCTGATCAGATTGACCAGATCTAAATCTATATGAAGACTTCAAAGATGGGCACATGACTTTCCACAGTTCCACATCAATTTTAGAGATTTTCAGTTCAATACAGCCTCATGATTGGCACTGTCCACATGTCTGTGCTTTCTACTTCCTTTAACATCTGCATAATAATTCTGTTCTCAGCTTCCATATCATCACTGTCATTAACAATCATGTGTATGAATGCGCTATGGCAAGATACGTCATAAGTCCTTTTTTGACTTACTTATACAGTGGAACGTGCTTAAACCGAAATTTCAGGGACCGGATGCATTATGTCAGTTTAAACATAATGGTTTATCCAAACTGGTATGGTGGAAGTTGTCAGAAGAGGGGAATAAACTCTGAAAGGTCAAATTTCACTGATAAAATAAAATGCGCTAAAATCAAGGTCATTGTTCTTGGTTCAGCCGTGTTCCCACGAATGTTGATTTTGGTTTATCACTAGTCCATTAACAATGAGCAAAAGAGACTAAAAATGGGGATTCATTTTTCTTTCTGTTTAGTCTATTTTCGGTTTGGCCGTTTTCGGTTTAAGCGTGTTCCACTGTACCCAGAATCTACTAGATCTAGCCAACAAAACTTCCAGCTTGTGGGGCTCACCTATAATCCTTTTCTGCCAGATCACAAACACTGACAAGCCCCGTAGACTAGAGAATATCTAGATCTAGATGATGTCTGGATCAGGTAGATCTAGATCTAGTCTAGATAGAGCTAAATCTAGATCTAGATATCTAGGTCGTATATATATATATATATATATCTCGGTACGAAGTTGATTGATGAAGTTCTCATTGACATTGTGTCCAGAAAAGAAAACAGATCTAATAATCGACACTCAATTTCCCTTGCTCTGCTCTTCTGGCTGCTAGATCTGTATTATAGCCACATGAGAAAATAAAAATAGATCCTGTCATTATACTGGTGCATTAGGAATATTCACCTCTTTCAAAAACAGTTTACTCCTCCTTTGTGGGTTTATATTAGATTAGTGTTAGTTGTGGAAAGCAGCGAGAAGCGGCGTGTTTAAACTATTAGAGTGATCGCCCTTCTGTAAACCGGATGCGGGTCTTGCACAATTGCCTTCCGGTTTCCTGGTGCATAATGGCCTTGGGTCAAGCTGTCCCGGAAGTGAAGAAGAATATAATGAGCATATCATGGAGACCTCAGAGAGAGGGTGGGGGTGAAGACAGACAAAATAAACATTAATATTCCATATGGCACGGCTAACAAAAATACATTAATTAAAGACTTATAAGTAGGTTACTATTAATGAGATTTACCCTGTTTGGAAAATTGTCTTTTATCGGAATACAAGTACAGTACAATGTAATGCAAGAAATAAATAATGAATGAAATCGAGCTTAAAGAGCGTCCAATGACCCTTAGTAAAGGTTACATGAAAGCAAAACCAAAAGAAAAAATAAAGAATCCCGGAGATATCAGTGACCCTGGAAATTACCTTTTATTGTTGTTGTTGCTAATTTTCTTTCTTTTTTTTTTTTTTTCTTACGAACAGTAATAATTGATTGTTAAGACATTAAACTGTCTGATTTCCAATTATTTAATAATTTCCACGTGACCAATACAAAGCACACAGAATAATAATAATAACGATGTATCAATTGCAATAATAACAACAATAATGTTAAAACAATAATAACAATGTTGTCAGATTTTAAAAGTAATTAAAATGTTTAATACATGTACATCATTTCCTCTTTCTCGCTATTCACCCCATCCCCTTTCGATGTTATTGTCCACAATTAAAAAATTTATGTCGGGCCTCAGACCAACAGTTGTAAGAGAGTACACACACAGTTATGTCGGTAGACCCACAGAATAGATTTATGTGGGTTGGCCTAGTCTCGCCTAGGCCTGTCTTTTACTCACACAGCTCCGCCCACACACACACTCGCGCACGGGGGTATCACTGACACAAAAGAAAGTGAAAACAAAACAAAACAAAAATGCAGTCACATGACATTGCAACCTTATGCATATGCAATTCAGCTAGGATTTGATCTCATCGAGATAAGTAGCTTGCTCATTTTGTTTTTATTTTATTACAAATCTGCACTGCTGGACAAGCAGTCGACAATGCGAGCTTTGTGCGAGAGGGTGAGTGGAAAAACCCCATCCGGCAGTCGCAGATCAGTTACCAGGGGAGGTCATTCCTAGTCATCCTAGGGGAAGATGGCGCAGCGTCCTCTTTCTTCCAGGCCATCGGGAATGAGGAAAAAAATGTAACTTTTTTCGGAAATATTTGACAAATTTGTGATGCCCCATGATTGCATTTTTTTAGTTAAATAATGGCCGAATCAATTGAAGAAAGAGAAGTTAAAGCAGAAGCGCTCATTTTGGCACTATGGCAAAGTATGTGTGAAGGAACAGACGACAGGGAAATGAACGAGGAATCATCAAATTTGTGGCAGACTTTAGTCGAAGCAGCAGACGAACGAGAATTGAAAGTAGCAGCAGACTCCCCGATAGAGAGTTCTTCTCATTCTTGTTCATACTGTGATTTCAAAACGGACAGCACTGTCATTTTTGATTGCCATTGCAGAACCCATTATCAGTCACCAAGTGATGCCCATCGGGAACCAGAAGTGCCATTATACAGATGTGATCAATGTGATTTTAAAAGTAGTCAATTTAGCGAAGTATTTACTCATATGAGTATTCATGCACCCAGTGCTTTGTTAAATACCCCAGGTTTTGGAACAGATCATAAGCCAGATATTTTGCCTGATGTAACATCAGTGTCAGCAATCCCTCCATCTCAAAATCCAATGCAAGCCGAGGTAGCAAGCAGTTTAAGTAACACAAGTTCTTCAAGCCTTCAGTCAGGAGACATATTCACTACACAGAGTCCAATATTTAATAGTAGTGAGTTTGTCTTACCCAACACAGCTGGAGAACAAGCACAATTGCTAGCTGAACACAATGCTGTCCATGATTCAGTTGTTAGCAATGGCGCAGGGTTGAGTCCTCGATCACAGTTGGTTTATACATCTACCTCACAACAAGCAGCACTTTTAGTGAATAACACAAGCCCCAGTAGTAAGATAAAGGATTGCAGTGCTGGTGCAAGCACTTCAAAGGAAAAAATGAAGAATTCTTCAAGAAGTTCTGGTAAGTGGCATTAATTTTAATTACAAAATTCATTGCTTTATCAAAGTTTATGTTGGTTGTAAATTTGAGAGGGAGGATTGAAATTGAAACTTCTGGTTTGGAAGATACTATGAGGCATATCTTTAGCAGTCAAATTCCTCTTCCTTACCTTTTGTTTATTCTCATAAATTTGAATGTTTAGAAGGTGATTGTTCTGCAACGTTAGATTGTTAGAATGTTTGTGTTCTCAAACTGCGTATAAGTAAAGCAGATCCCGGAAATTTAATGACTCCTTTACACACAGGGATCATCAGAATCACTGTGTATATTACATTATGAATATAACAATAGTCAAGATTTCATTAAAATTTACTTTGGTTTATTCTTTCTGTGAACAGCTACCCCAAGCAAGAAGAAATTAGACAAGGAAGACAAGAATTTGCGTAAATTTCTGTGCGACGTCTGCAACAAAGCTTTCAAGCATCGACATCACCTTAAGGAGCACTTCCGTCTCCACAGCGGAGAAAAGCCTTACAGATGTCCTCACTGCGACAAGTGCTTTGCTCACTCAGGATCGTACAGCCAACATATGAAGTGTGGCTGTAAAGTCATCCGAGCACTCGGCCAGAAGGAAGAAAGAGGATGAAACTGTGCATCATAGCTTGTAAGTAGACAATGTACAGAAATATAATAAAAGTGCTGATTCATTTTAAAAGTGAAGAATGATATATCACTAAAGAATGCTGTGTAATGTGTGTAGTGGATAGATATTTACACTTACAGTTTGCTTCCTTACAAAGAAAGGGAAGTAACTTGGTTACCTGATACGTCTTGTTATTTATGCCACAAAAGAAAATGTTTGTTACTGTACCACTGCAATCTTAGCTCATTTATCGTCAGTTGTTTCATCGTGCCAGAGATGCCAGTCAGAATTATATTGCTGTCATCTTGTCATTTCTGATGAGAAGAGTAAATGTTGGAGAAAAATAACAACAGCAGAAAAGAAAGTGTCTGCAACTAGGTACCCATTTGATAATTTCTGCACAAAGTGCAAGACCAACTTAATATTAATTTTTTTTTATAACTCGTGGTTTGCAATACTGACTTCGCGAGCATCAGTATGGTTCTCTAAGTTTTTGCTTTTATGATCTGTCTGACTCGCAGAAATCTATAGCTTGCAAAAATAAATTTGATAATAATAAGAATTTTGGATGGAGATAATAATATTAGAATAACCATTACAAAATAATAATTTATAAAAATACAGTCAAGTCACATGAAATGTATAACAAAATCAGACTATTTTTAGGGAGACTTTACCAGGAAGTTCAATAGTTGCTGTACTGCTAAGTTTATGATATTTTCACGGATTATCAGTTACTTGGTAGACAATTAACTGACGAGCCATATTTTTCATAGATATTCACACAGGGATTTAAATAATTCATGAATAGCAAACATCAATTAAATGAATGAGCAATCAGATGTTTTTAAAGCAATTTTATTTTATTTTTTTTTCTTGGTGGGGGAGGGGGGGAGTTGAGAAGGCATAGCTTGAGAGATCCAAGGAAAAAAAAAAAGAGTAAATACATGAGAATGTTTAGAAAATGCAACTCTGACAGTGAAGAATAATGCACAAGGTAGAATAATGTAAGTAAGAGTGAAATGAGAAATATTATTATAATTATGAATGATATTGTGAATTATTATGATTATGAATGATATTGTGAGTAGTGAATAGACTTTTGACCAGAAGGGAAAATTCATGATGCAGGCTTTAAACCTCAGTTATTTAATGTTATTTGTTGTGTTTTTTCAAGATAGTCTACAGCCAAGAAAGAAAGGAAAAACACAAATTAGAATCTCATTATAAATATATAGTTATGTCTTTAGACAGAAAATTTTCACCATTTCAGATAAATTGTTACTTTGTCATTTCTGTCAGTTGCGTGATTGTTAAACAAAGTTGTGTTGTCTTTGTTGTTGTTTGGCAAAGTATGGTGAGGATTGCTGTTAAATTTGTAATATGAAAGTAACCCCAGCAATAACAAAGTATAAAGAGCCATGTCGATGGGTGCTAGTTAAGATAATACTCCATATTAATTTTTATCTATAGTGTAATGTCAATTGTTTTCTTTTGACTGCAATACAACTGACCAATTATGCCTTGTCTGTTTTCATATGAGAAGTCCATTCTTTAAACATTTGGATATGGGGTGCATATATGTGTGTGCTATATGACATTTTTATGTGCATGTCAAATTTAAATCTGTGTGTTTCATGCATTTGTCTGAGGGCCTGTTTCTTTCTTTCCTCATGACATGATCTGATCAAAAGGGCAGTTTTGTTATTTTGTTGTGCTTTATTTATTTCAATGGCCCAGTTGACTTTCTTTCTGTAGGACATCATTTTAAAATCTTTCATTGAGGAAAACAATGTCCAGCCTACTTTTTACTTGTGCATTTTTATTTGAAGGCATAATGTTCTCACCTATTTTTCACTGCTTTAGTTGTTTTTGGTTTGCCTTTGCTTTGTTGGTTTTGTATTCCTCATATTTCATTTCCCAGTTGAACAATTATTTAATTACTGTAATTTTTTTTTTTTTTAATTGAATGAACAAGAGATCTGTGTATCATCATCAGAACTGACCAATAATTGGTTTTTCCATGAAATTGAATTGATTTCTGTGCCAGTCCAGTTGCTGGAAAGCTTATAATATCAGTGTATAACATCATTATATTTTATTCACTCATCAGACCACGGAAGTTAACATGTATTATATCGTAAATATTTCAAGTCATAGTCATAACAAATGTTAGTTGGGCCTGTGCCATTGGATTTTCATATCATACACCATCATGATATTGTGGGGCCCATGTATTGTGAACTAACAAGCAGTTTTTGAAAGACGCCAGATCCAAGTGCAATGTCATTTTCACCAGTACAACGGCTATCATCAAGACAATTCACAGCAGGAAGTGAAACAAAAAGAACAGATTGTTTGCTGATTCAAAATTGATTTTAGATCAAATAACAACTTCAGTACTATTCAGCAACTGTTAATTTCAGAAATTAAGCAGCTGTAGACGTACATGATCCCTGCTTACAAGTCACATTTTCTTGGTACTACACATTGGACCAGATCATAATTTATTTGTTTCGTACAAGCCAGGGAGAGAGAAATTGCCATTTCTTAATTAAATGCAAAGATGGCAATGCAACATTATTTCAAATTTGCCCAACAGAGCTTTATGAAAAGATCATTTACATTGCACAGAGCCTGTTTTAGCTTTTTTGTTTTCTCGACATTTATCATGCATTTCTTGATATAATGTATATATGTGAAATTGATGAAAACTGTGGATATTTTTTTTTTTTAATTAGTGTGTCTAAAAATAAAAAAATTATAAAAAAAAATGCCAACCCCTCTAAATGAAACACTTAAAAATGACAAGAAAAAAAGGAAACAGTGAGAGGTAGATATGCCATGACCATTTTACCTGTTGCTGTGACAATTTTACCTGTTGCTGCAGTTTGCAGTGAGTAGTTGTGTGTGTCATGTGAGCATGATGATATTAGCTTGCAATGTTTTGATATACGTCTTTACGTTTCTTATATTTAACATGTTCTAAGTAGTGACATATTTTTGATGCCAAGTCAAGTTCTAGTTATTTATCTGCCCAAACTTCATCTATATTATATTTATTTAATGGTGTTTTGGTGCTTGAACTTTTATTTTTTGTTCTACTTCCCCTTCCCCTTTGCCCCCCCACCTCCCTCTTTTTTTTCTTTCTTTACAATGTATATAGACATAATATTTATGACAAAATTATATTTGAAGTCTATGATGTTTTCATGTAAGTTTGTCAGATAATGTCATGTAATAACCAATTACTTATCACCTGCCTAGTTCTGTGAACTATTCTGGAGCCACCCTCATTTATATTATTACCTTGTTCTTTGTCTCCCTGATCTCAGTGGTAGTTCCACAAAACTGCAGTCTCAGTCAGATCTAGATCCATGCAACAAGACCTGCTGCAATTTGTAATGAGCATAAACAAAATTGCAAGAAACAACATCAGAAGGACAACAAATAAAGTTGTGTGCCGTTTTTTCTTTTGCATTTTTATTATACTTGATTCTGCTGTGGTTTGTTACAATAAGATATTGAATGTAAACAAGATATAGATACCACTGAATGCAGTGCATATTATAATACTTCTAAAGGCATGTTAGGATTTTGTACCAGCAGTTTCTGCCTCGCTTTCTACGATATAACATCGCAGTCATGAAACAGTTCCCTGAGTTATTGTTAGTGATTTTGAGGAAACTGACCAACTCATTGTTAGTAATGTTGAGAAAATTCAACAAGCTTTATTTTGTTGGAATCACAGGCGTGATGTAAGGAAAGTAAAAAACAAAAATACAGGTTTTGCCTGTTTCCTGTTGGAGAAAACTCAAGAATACATTTTTAAAAATTTTCTACTAGTAATGTATAATGTGTATACATGGCACATAGTTATGATTTGGGTAGTTATGTTGTATTATATTAATAATAACATGAATTTTCCGTGGAATATGTTGCATAGATGTATCATGTTGAACGACTGCAGCAGTGTTGAACTACAACGGTGGTGCAGTTTGTAACTACCTGCGATTGTTCCTTGCTCCTTTGACCTTACATCCTGGGATTTTTTGTTTTGTTTTGTTTTTTTCGTAGTACTTAATCATGACTGTTTTTGATTGTACAAGATGTGAAGTAACCAACATGCAGTTGGCGTGGACCCACAATTGTAGAGAATTTGGTAGCCATTCACGACTGTTTGTTCCTCTTTTCCACATCCTGCTTTCCTTTCCAATTCTCAGTTATTAATATTTGATTGTACATATCAAATAGCCAGACACAAATCTGTGTACTTATATCACCATCTATCATTTTTTCTGATCTACTCATCGACCCATATAGATATTTATAACCAAGTCATGTTCTGTCTTTTTCCCTGACTACTGATTGACCTATATATATATTATTTATAAGCTTTGACTGATTCCATCACTGACCTTCAGATTTAGAGTTGTGATGCATTTACATTGTACACATGTCATTTATTTATTCAAAGATCTAATAAGACAATTTAATTTGTGTGCTGAACTGAATGAGATTACGTTGGTGTGGTAAACTTTAATCTTAAAGTTGATTTTTTTTTTTTAAGCATATTTTCCCATTACATTTGAAAAATTTACATAATGCTATAATATTTGTGGAAGGTAAACACTGCCTCTGTAGGATATTCGAGGAAGGTTGCTCTTTTGTGTTCCTTACATAGGCCAGGTGAACGAAAGTACAGTGTATTTGAAAACTGTGAAGTAGGAGGAAGGCCACAGCCATGCTAAGATAACTTGTGATTTACCCAAAATCATTGACATTTTCATATCCATGTCTTGCAACTGGTCAGAATCAGTCGTATGTCAATTTCAAACTGAGTTATTACTGTCACGTAAACCTTAAATCTGTACACTTTTATCTCCTGAAAACAGTTTTGAGCTAGCTTGACTGTAGCCAGACATATTGCACATTGAGGAGACAGGGAGTGACCCTTAGCACCAGTGAAAATCAGAAGAAAACTCGGCACGATTGAACAGTTTATTACATAAATCTATAGATGTATTTACTCACAACATTCTTGTTTACATGTTATCTACCCATCAGAACAAATTTTCCAACTCAGCAATGAATGTTCTTTCAATTTCTACAATATAGAAAACACAGAAATCAGACCACCTTCATCATATTCAATCCATGATTTCTCCGTTCGAGTTCAGCGACTTATGACTCATTCTTACTGGCTATGAGACATATGATGATGTTGATGCATTTCTTAACATATGGGAATCCGGTGACTGTTCACCTACACAAGCACTGAGAACGAAGGTTAATCAGGATTATTTTATTCCATAAGTATGGCCAAAAATATTTTTTTAGCTGACCATCTCTGTCACACCAATTCAGAGACAAATTAGCTCTCTGTGAAACCACTGAATCAAAAGTTGTAGGGCAGTTAGACTGAATGATAGAATTTTACAAAATAAAAGAAATCATTCTATTAAAAGTGATGGTACGACCCCTTAGTGTGACTGGTGGAATTAGACCAAAAAACATATTAATGGCCTTGTTCTTTTTACAATAGATCAAAATCTGCTCATGTTTATCTTGGCGGTGGAGACCCACCTTGTGGCAATGGTCCTCTGGGATCCATCATGCCAGTGGCTGAGAGTGTGAAACTCTGACAGACACCAGTTTTAGTGGAATTATTTAAGGGAATCTCACAGCGTTAATTAATTCTGTTATAGAATAATCTTTCACCCACATCAAAAAGTTGGTCTGGTATTTGTTTGCGATCATCAGACTCATGATGGAATAATAATAATACATGTGTACCATTTCCCTAAGGGCAGAATTGACTACCCTAATGAATCAAAATTCATTGAATGGGAGATTGTTTTGAATAGCATTGTTGCTTCCTTTTGCCAGGCACAAGGGGTATGGAAAAAGCATTGTATAGAAGAAAGAAAATAATTTTTGCAGAGTGCATTCTTTGCCAGCTTGAAACTTAGGTTTGCAAGGAATTCGAAAAGCATCACAGTATGGGGAAAGTATTTCTTCTATTTGTAATCATTCTATCTTTCTCTTATCTTTTTTAATTAGTCTTTAAAATGACACAAAGTGAATTTTTTTTTTTTTTTTTTTTTTAAACTTTACACTGCTTATTCTATACCTCTCATGTCTGGCAAAGGGAAATAGTAAGTTAGCCAAAACGATCTCTCATTCATTTTACAGTTTGGTCACCGTATCAAAGCACTCTTTGGCTGATTGATTTTTATCTCTATAGTGGGCAGTGTGAAAGTGGCTACATAGCAAAGAAAGAAGCTTTATGAGACAATTTTGTTTTGAAGTACAAAGCACCATCACAGTGTGTTATATCTCTCATTTAGCGATGGATGAACGTATGGGAACATAGAAGAAAAAGGAATGAAAGATCAAGGACAGAGGAAATGACATAGAAAAGAAGAGTTAAATATTGTAGTTTAATGTTTGTTTCATTCATTAACATATTGTCACCATTTTAGCAACCTGGTGCTTACTAATAATACCTTTACACGTATAGTGTATGTATCATATATTTATTATAAAACTTGCTCATCTAGATGGTTTCTAGTATATCTACTACTCAAATGCAGCTGAATGGTAGTCTTAAAGATTTCACAATGTTTGTTATTGTTTTTGTCTTAACTCTATCCCATTATTATTGTAATGAGCTGTAGAATGTTTGTCATGGTTTCCATTCATAAAATCACATACATATATAATAATATATTAATATATACTAATGTTTGAATGTATGATAGCATACATCTGTATCCATATGTTTAATGATATTTAATGGCAGTGCAACCTACACAGTAGACAATATTTTGCTTAGTACACCAATTTATGAAAGATTTTGTCACCATTTTTGGAGGAAATGTGAAAAAACAACAACAACAACAGAAAGTCTGTGCAGAAAGACTTTTTTATAGCGGTGATATTTTGACAAAGGAGGAGAGTCAGCGAAACAGAAATGTGATTCCATGTCCAACCTTTAAACCCTGGTCAGAATGGTGAAATATTTTCTAAGTCTAAACTTATACGGGCTGCATATCATACAGTTCCATGTCCAGTGAGTTCTGAAAACAGCTGCTACTGTTGTCATTTTCAATGGGACAACAACTTTCTATGGATTAATAAAGTTTTAGAGAATTTATGAGATATGATATACATGTATCATAGTCTGATAAGATCTTAATCCAGACATTAAACTTTTAATAACAGAAATGTTACATTTCAAGGGTCATATCCCAGAGGTTGGATGATCATAGCCTGTTTAGTTTTGTTTTGATATAAGCCTCCATTTCTCCTTTGGACAAAAAGGCCTTTGCCCACTGTCCGTGATATCTGGTATTCAACTGTTAATACTTATCAATTAAAGTACATGTATTTACATGTAATTATGATTTTAATATATACATTCTAAAATTAAGCTGGTTCTACCGAGATAGCCATCCGCCCATCACAACAAGTAGTTTGAGCCAGTGGTTGTGTTTCATCGCCATCTTTTGGATGCCTGTCGCACTATTTCCAGATCTGAAATTACGACAAGGATAAAAAAAAAATGTCAGATGATCTGTATAATCAACAAGTGGAAGATTCTTGTTTAACCATGGCAGGAAAAGAGGTTGTTGCACCAAGCATTTGTACCATCTTCCACTGAGCATGATGAGCAAACAATTGATATAGGTGCCAATGGAGTCAAAATAGATCTGACTGTGTGTGTACTTAGACTTACTCCGATCTGTGAGAGAGCACCGTTTTATGTTTTTTTTTTTGTTGTTTTTTTATCTACCATTTATTTATGTACATTTAACATAATTGTTATCGTTTTCTTAACACAAGAGTCAGATTTTGCCATAAAAATGTGAGAAAATAATCAAATTTATTGATAGAGAAAATGGTGGTATTATCATCTACTGTGCAGCCAGTGAATTCTCAGGACTGAAGACAAAAATCTGAATGGTTGCAGAAACTATTTCCACTATACGAATCAGAGACAAAGTGAATAAATCTATTTTTATTATCGAGCATGGGCTCAATGCAACTATGATATTACTGATAAATTATTAATTTGATATTGCTATATTTTCAAATACATATCAAATGACTACTAGCAGTTTGAATATAACATATCTAAATATATTTATTAAATATTTTTGTGATGCATATAGCTACTACATAAAAGCAGTAAAATTTTTGTCTAAACTATCAGAATGAAAATGAAATTTGCTATTATGAAATGGTTGTGGATTATGCAAAACTCATTGCTTTTGTTCAGTTATGCAGAACACCTGGACGGTAATTACATAAAGGAGTATGGTTAGTGGCAGATGAGATTTATTTTCATATACGTCTATCTGTTTGTTTCTTGTTTCATTTATTATTATTTCTTTTCATTTGTTTATTTATATTATTTATTTATTCATTCTTCTGTTTAATTTTTCATTCATCTCTTGTTTTATTTACTTATTTGTTTGCTTATTTGATTAATTGTTCACTAATTTACAAGTATGATATGCTAATTTGTGACTAAAATATTGGCTTTGTCTGTTTGTTTGTTTGTTTGTTTTTTGAGAAGTGAAAAAGTCAGTGGACATAACAGAGCTGAAGTAGAATCACAGCAAAATTTGCTCTCTGGAAAACTTCTTTGAAAGTCCATGCCATGATATTTTCCTATCACTTTGATTAAGTCAGGAATGATCCTTTGTTGTTTTTGAAATTAATATGTCTGAAGCCCTGACAGAAAGAAGATGCTCCCCAAGTACAACTTGATGTGAGCAGCATTTGCATTGTTGACAAATAGCTGAAATATGAAGCACCATGTATTTTTGTTTTTGTTTCGTGTAGTGCATTTGTTTTATTTTCAATTTAAAGCTGTTTCATGGACAGAAATTCTCTTAAGAAAATGAAACATAAAAAGACAAAGAAAAAACATTATGGCAGTATAACTAGTCAGTCTCCTCACAAATGAGTGAAGCATTTATTGTGTGGTCCTTAAAGTATTCTTGGATCCATCATATAAATGTAATGCATTTCATGAGGCTGGTTTTTTTTTTTTGTTGTTGTTGTTTTTTTATGCCGGAAATTTATTCAAGATAAAGAACGGAATGTCCTGAACTGCTGCTGGAAAAACCCATGCAATTTATGAGAAGTCTTATTTACATTAAATTAGATAAGAACAAACATGTATATTGTTAAGATATCAACAAAATGTAGTTTATCTACACCAAGCTAGGAGAACATTATATGTAC
>JBCEWB010000009.1:977824-992410 GCA_039654565.1 Peronia peronii | reverse complement strand
CCCCCCCCCCCCCCCCCCCCCCCTCCCCCCCCCCCCCCCTCCCCCCCCCCCTTCCCTCACCAACATTGGCCAGGCCGTGCCTGTTTTGAACTGTCTAATTTCGTTTTGCGGGAAGTGTCGGATGATATTTTAATTTGACCGCGTGTCTGCTGTATGAACTCAGGTTTCGGTTCTCTGTCTTGCAGTCGATACCGTCTCAGCGACTCTCATTACTTACTGCCTCATCCGTTTAGAGCTAAATTTATATCTAGTTCCAACTAGATCTACATCGGGAATAGGCTTTCGGTTCTCGCAGCAAGCCCAACTTATGTGCTTTGTACAACCGCCGACGGCTCCTTTGTTTAGATCTGGATCTAGAGTGGATGTATGACGTATTTTTATTCCTTAGGATGGGTTGATCTGGAGACAGTTAGGAGAAGGTCTAGTCTTTTTATTTATTTTGTTATTATTCAGAAATAATAGGGTATTAATATTATTGAAGAACAAATTTGAGAATTAGATCTACACGGGATGTAAATCTAGACTTGATTTTAAATGTAAACATGATTAGATGTAATATTACCTCATTGTTTTGTATGATTCTGATTTTTGAGGGTTAAGATACTGATTTTTGGAGTTAGCAAAGTGGCAGGTCTGCGGTTTCCAAAATGACTCCCAGGGACCCCCCCCAAGTGAAATGTGATCCTGGCAGCTAGGCCCAAAAATATCCCCTTCCAGTCCACACTGGGGAACGCGTTTTGTATCTCACCTTGTGGTCTGCCTAGCAGATCGAAAGAAGTGTAAGATTGGTGCATATTAGGAATCTCATTAGTAATTACAGTTAAGAGTATTTTGAAAAAAAAACAAACTTGTTTTAAAGAGCACTTCTGATTATTCTATTTGGGGCAAATTCTGGTCCTTTGACAGTGTTTGAGGCCAGGAGATCTAGATTTAACTTTCGATCTTCTTTCTAGGTTAGGCATCTAGTAAATCTCACCATAGCGGGTGCCATCATTTGAACAGTTTGGTGCTTCTACATCGACTAGATTTATACTGTTACTAGCCACTAGTGCTTCGCATCAACCTGGATTTTGATAAACTGGATTTTCAAATTACCCACTTCGTAACAACTGCGTCTAAACTGGATTTTATCAGTTTTCACAATGATTTTGATAAACTGGATTTTCAAATTAACTAGTTTGTAATAACTGGGTATTAACTGGATTTTATCCATTTTCTAGGCAGCGACTTGCAATCTAATTTCTGTTTTTTGAATTAGATCTACTCTAGCACAGCGAGCTGCTTGGCTACCTTATAGATCTAAGTATAATACATGACTGGTCTTGTCACTTGTGCACGGCACGCACGCTTAGCCCTCCTCCGCTCATCACAAACCCAGACCGTTCACTGTTATGCGTCAATACACTGTTAGCATAAAGAACTGTTGTTTCATTTTACTAAAAATGTCTTAAACTTTAGACGACTGTCCACCGGCAACTAATCAAATACATCAAAAAAGTTCAAAAACAATATGAAGATTTTTGAATTGCGATAATATAAAGTTAACTGATCTTGCTGGCCACTGTTGTTTCATTATTTTGTTTAATTTTGTGGCCAATTTTACAACACGAGCATATACTACACAGCCCTAAAAAGTATTAAACATGCCGACGTATACGAAGATAGTCCGACCCTTGCACCACCTTAGTAGATATCGACGTTTTCAAGAGAAAAAAAAACAAACTCTCCCATACTCAGTCATTCAATGCCCTCTCTAATTTTTCTGCATGTTTTTGTTGCTTTATTTTCATAGTTTATTCAGGAATACAATTGTGTCAACATCTTCGAATACCAACACATGACAAAGTATAATTAATCATGTTTCATGCTTAGTTTGCAGTGTAGTCTGTCGTAGTTAATGAGCAAAACCAGTTCGGTACTTGAACCAGTTGAAGACTCGACAGTTCTAAATGTAGTTCCTTGATTTTCAACTTTTTCATCGAGAGTTCGATAGCTAGAGCTAACAGTTGAGTCTACCAGTGAGTGCCAGTCTATGGTGCCGCCGCCCGAAATCCTGCCTGCGAGGCCCTACTTACACGAGGAGTGACACTAAATAATACATCTTACTAGTTCTAAACTGGATTTTATCCATTATATGGCAGCAACTCGAACTGCTTTCTAGGCTGAATTACTCTAGTACAGTGAGCCGTTTGCAAACTCCTTGCTAATAATAACCCATGTCGACCGCTCGCCCGCTCAGTCGACGCACCCCCCACCCTTCCTCCGCTCTTCTCAAACACAACTATTAGTGCAGAGTGCAGCATAGTGAATTGTTGCTTCATTGTTTTGGTTTTGTTTAATTTTATTTCCAAATCTACCAACACGAGCACATACGAAACGTATAAGTACTAAACACTAGTAAGCATGCCGGCCTATACTAGGATAGTCTGACCCCTTCACCACACAGAAAAAATCTCCCATGCTCATTCATTCAATGGCTTCTCTTCTGCATTTTTTGTTGTTTTATTTTCATAGTTTCTTTAGGAATAGAATCATGTCAACAGTTGATTCATTGAGACAATTCCTCTTCTTTGACACCAATTCTCCAGCTTTAGAGACTTACCCATTCTGAAATCCTGCCCCACTGGCAGTGACTGTGGCCCTCCCCTGTTCGCTGTGATGCAACTCATAATTATGATCTTTCGCACACACGCAGTTGTGTCGGCCAGAAACAAGAAGACTGTTACAGTACTTCTTGCTGGTCGGGAAAATGTACCTAAGTAGATATGTAACTGATAAGCAAATCAGGCAAATGAACTGGATAGATTGGAAAATTTAATTATTTAAGTTGAACGTTGGAACTGGTTATCCAAATTAAGATCCTGCACTACTACCCACTACTCTCCTAGACTAGCTGGAGATCTGGATCTAGCCTAGTTCTGTTGTATTGAGTAGACTGTCAGTCAATATTATTCATTATTGACATAGATTAGAATTTCCTTATTGTTTTTTGTGTTTCAAAACATTCAGTTTACTTTTGTATGTGATTAGGTCTTTCTGGGATGAGTCGTATGTATTATTTCGTGTGTTGGCTGATAAGTTCAGGGGTTGGCTCAATTTTGCACTGACAGCCCTGCATATGGCCATGCAACCTCATGTTGGGAGTAAAAGAGTTGCCAATCTGTTGAAAAAATCAGGATTTCCATGGGTTTCAAGCGAAATCTTATGCACGTGCAAAACGAAGTAATGTAATAACAATAAAGAAAAACACCCAAGTAGCACAACTACAGAATTTTTGCATAGTCATCGGAGTGAAATCCAGAACGTAGTCTAGATCGGTGTCTTTGATTCGCTAGTTTTACAATCGAGTTTTGCAGTACTCTTATGGGTGCGGCAGGATTCCCAAACCAGAACAATGGGCGTTTGTGTAATGTTATGGCTGGTGACTCCATTTTGAGTGGCCAGTGATCGGCATTGTCGCTTCAAGTGTCTCACCTCAGATTTAGGTCTACCTGTCAAGATCTAGTACTGTGAATATTGATTGGGCCTCAGGTATTGCCAGTCCCCTCAAAATTTTCTCATTTTACATCATGGAAAGTGGGGCATTGAGGGTTAAATGCAGTCCTATATATGCTGCAGACCTGCCTACCCTCCCACGCCATGAATAGAAATTCCCGCATTCGGACGAATTGGGATATTTTATACTAATTTTTCCGCATTTCATACTTTGGCATCATTCTGAATGCCGCCGGAGTATAGTTTTCACTCGCTGTCCAGCAAGGAAACTGCGGTCTCCCGTTTGTTGTTGCTATGGACAGTGGTGCTGCCTGTGCCTGTAGGCCAACAGTACATGTGTGGCGTAATCTGGACATGTAGTGTTGTGTTACACCCCACCTGTCCCGCCCTCATGCTAAGTGATCTTCAAGTGCGCTCGTCATTCATGATCCGGGCATCGCTCGTGTAGTTCCTGTTTGAACCTAAATCTTTAACTGTGGTGTCCTGTCCCGCCCCTTGTTTAATGTTTTCACTTTCAGTCCGCTTGTTGCCGACCACGATGTAAATGATGTTTGTTTGTTTTTCTTAAGCCTTTAAATCCAAAGGAAGTAGGATTATCTCGGCTTTTGGAAGTTGCTAATTTTTGCTGAGAATTTTTGTGGGTAGATATTTGGAATTTGTAAATTTTGCCCGGACAGCGGCACACAGCCTGCTCTTTCATCGATTTTGAATTGCCAAGGGTTTTTTAACGTGCGTAACGTACACACGGGACCTCTGAAATATATTCGCCCTTATCCGAGAAGGCTAGAAGTCGGGCTTCCCTACCCACTGGAAGCCAGGGGACCTAAAACATACGACGATGGCTTTGATTTATACGAGAGGCAGTTAATAGGCGCAAAGAGAAAAAAAAATCTATTGTTTCGTTTTTATTCGATATATCAGAAATTCGTATACGCTTAAATGTACTAGTACACGAGTTGGATCTAGATCTACATGTATTACGAAGTGTTGTGTTGGGGTTTAACGACACATCAGCACGATTACGGCTATATTCTGTCAAACACGGTAAGATACGTTTACACGTCAGGAAGAAGACAGAGTGTGTAGGTTACGCTATAATAGCCAGAGCGCTGCACCTGTGTTACGATGTTGGATCTCGTACCAGGACAGGATAGGCCAGATTCTACATCATGCTAGTTTTTTTTTTTTTTTTTGCTTGCGGTTGTTCGCTTATCCTCACAGACTATGTGATGACTTCCTTTAACTGTTTTCAGAGTTGAAACTATTTCAGGGGTAAACTTACTCAGCTGCCCTTTTTAAGACTAAAGCATTAACAGTCCTTTTCAGGGCTAAAACCTACTCATCAACAGTTCTTTTCACGGCTCTAACTTTTCTTTACAGCCCTTATTAAGGCTAGCAATCCAAACATATGAGAGGGTTTGAATTTAAAATAAACGCGAAGTTCCGGAGCCATAGTGCAATTTCTGTATAAAGGGAAATAATCCTGGGATAAAATAAAATGCCTTATTAGTCACTCGAGAATCCCCCCCCCGTTAAAGACTGGAAGATAAACTCTCTTTAATCAAACCCATTAGGTTGGTCCCAGCAAATTCGATTTAAGCGGACTCGACTGTACATAGTAATTCTAAGTAGGAAGTATGGGCCAGTAAATTTCTCTCGTTCTCCCTCCTTTTTGAGTCAGATATCCCTCCTCCGCTGTTGTTTATAACTCATAAATGCGTTATAAATGCATTGTCCGTTCAAGGCTACATTTTATCTATATGTACTTAGATCAGAATTTTACCGTGTAAATGTTTCCACCATGTTGGGCACAATATACCGTTGTTGTGCTGATGTGCCGTTAAACCCCAATACAAACTTGGCTCAATTTGAAAAAAAAATAATTTTTTTTTTGTTTTTTGTTTTTAAATTAACAACTGGTTTGGTAAATGCTGTGTGAAACTTGTGTACTTAGTACCTACAAGGTTAAGAATCGGAGCTGTAATGTATCCAAATGGAAAGTCTTCAGAATTTTTTGCCAAACATTATATTCACTATTTAAATTGCTTGCTTGCCTCATTTTCTAGTTCAACATTTTTTCTCTTCCACAAAACCTCAGATAAAAACATTTCATCGGCAGGTGGCTATGGACAGGGCTATGGCAGTGGGGGCTATAGACGCTAAAGCTGGAGCTCATCATTGGATTATATTGTAAATGACTAACAGGTAAGTTCTATACTAATGGGACTCTTGATCCTACAGTGATCCTTTGCTTGCCAAGATAAAACTGATCACGCTGCCCCAGCAGAAGCGTTACAAGAAAGATATTGAAATCTGAAATTCAGGAATGGGATCTTTTAAGTAATTGTATGAATTTCTCCAGATTTTACAATCTTCCTTGTCCTTGGCAAGTAAAGTCTTATGATTTTTAATTATCATACATTGGCCTTTTGAACATGCATTTTATGTCTGTTTCATGTGTAGCAAAGCTCATGCCGTGTCTTCGGATGGGGTAATTCTGTTCTTAGCAAGCTTGACCCATTCAGTACCACAACTCCCCATAATGCCTGCTACCGATTCAGTACTGCAATACCTGCTGTGTATAGTATTTACTTTCGTCTCCTATACAAACTGATATCCGGCCCCTGAATACGGGAACTCCTGGGAACATGGTTAACAGTACTCAAAGGAAGTCGCTGCTGAATTTCACCATATTGGAACGATGCATTTGATGGCAATGGTCATTTAAAGATCGCATTAAATTTTTGAATGGTCTGACAAACGGATGGTGAGGGATCATACTTTGATGAAGAAACACGAGTTTTAGACATGTAGTATGCAGTTGATAATAAATCAGATGTAGATCAAGAATTTGAGTATAATTTAAAGGAAGAAAATCTCAGTGGTGACGAGGGAATGAGATCTAGATGTCGATCTAGTAGTAAAGATCTAGATCTAGATTTGTGTAATGAAGCTGGCACAGGTGCTGTCTGAATTTTGTTTTGTAACTGTTGCACCCCAAAACAAGTATGTGTATCACATTTAGCATTTTTCTCAAACTGCACCTGATTTCAGGCAAAAAATGTATTTTACCGGTATCTAATTTTTTTTCTACAGCTACCAGAGTTTTCGTCCTTAATATCTCCCTTGAGCTGGTCTTTGCAGCTTTCACAGGGATATCAAACCTACAACTTTCAAAATTCTGGCTTGTTTGGCCGTCGCCAACTTTCCTACTTTCGACCAATCAACTGCCGACTTTTGTTGAGTCCCGAAGGCAATTGTGGTTTTATAGTAATTTCTAAATGTGATACAAATCAAAAATGATAGCAGTGGATCTGAAAGCAGGCCTGTGATTGAAATTCGTGCATGCTCCGGCCGAGAGTCAAACTGCTGTTCAGCGGCTACGTAAAGATCACGATCGAAGTTAGTAGCGCTTAGTTCCTCATACTTGAGAACATGCAGTCGAGTGATGGCGTAAGAGTTGATGGAAAATTCAGCATATCACAGTACTAACAGCAAGTAATGCACACATGGTCTTAGTAAGGCTAATGTATGAAGCCAATTTTTCACAATCTAGATCTACATGTGCTGTGTGATTATGAGAGCACTGCATGGAGGACCTTTTAAGTTCCTGGAATTTCCTCCAGTTGTGTAGTCTTATAAACCTCCATCCCAGGTTCCTGTAAAAACTTCCAAATTTCTCTCAAAACAAGACAAAGGTCTCCTAACACGAAAAGCCTAGATATGTCTTTAAATCTTACATAACTGGACAATAGCTGACCACTGTAATAAAATATCCGTGGGGGGGGGCTTTTTTTTTTTGTAGAAATGGTTTGACATCCGTGCTTTCAAAATGTAGTTAGGCTTGGTACTGAATGGGTCAAAGAAAGCCAAAACTAGTTCTAGATGTGGACAGGAGTCCATGGTTTGCTCCTATTTGACAATAAATAGGATACCGTATCCATTTTATCACTAATAGACCCAGTATTAGAAATACTGTATCTGTTCTTTATGGATGTGACTATGTTGGAATACAGTCTGTGTCCGCCAGAATATTTCAGTATTTAGAAATTGGGTTGTCAAATTTGGACCATGTATCATAGTAATGGTAATGTATGTGTATATATATATATATATATTTATATAGTAGTAGTTTGGGTTGTAATTGGCTAAGGCCCAAACTTAATGTATAAATTTTCTATGAGTCTTTCAGATTCCTCATAATAACTCTTTTCCTTTCCTTACTTCACATAGGCAGGCAAACAGGTTGTAAGCAGATTAAGGATACTAGAAACAGTGGAAGATAAGCAGGCAGTTCAGACTTCAGGCTTAGATAGGGTTGTATGGCCATCAGCCTAGGAAAAACATCCTATCTAGTCTCAGACAACGTCAGTTGCAACTTTAGGTTCCATAGCGACCAATTCGAGCAGTCCAATCAGGTCTTAGGAGTCAGATCAGGTAGCTGGGTATTGCTCAGTGTAGTCCATGTCAAATCAGTGTTATTTTGTCAGTTTATTTGTTATTTCAATGAAATTTTTTTTTTTTTGTGGATCATTTATCAGAATCAAGGAAGACACAAGTGAAAAGCTATTGCTCAGTTGGGTGGAGGGGGAAGGCGTCTTTAAAAAAAAACAAAACAAACAAAAAACATGGCTTAGCCCGACATTCATTTTGGATCTATTTTCAGGACTTACTTTTTTGTTTCTTGTAATGGGACATATCTTCACAAATCTGTGCCTGCCTTGAGATTTAATTAGATTAGTGTATGTATTCTGTCAAATGTTGCGCCTGCACTTTTATCATTGGTAAGGTCATGTAAAAGGTAGCCTGCATCAAATTTTTACCTTTTTTTCTTTCATGCAGTTTCCATTCCTGCATCAATCCTGCAGTCATTTATGTTATCATTTTAGAGTACCCAATCTTGCATATTCATTTTCTAAGGTGTATGAGCTGAGGGTGGGGTTGTTACAACAAACAGGAGAAACGCGCTTGACATCACATCATTTTTATGTTGTAATTTGTATATGTATTTTGTCCCCCCCCCCCTTTTTTTCATCTTTTTTTTTTTCTTGTTGTTGTCAAAATGTTCTCTAAATGGAAGTTTTTAAACAAAAAGTAATTCCTACCTATCATTTTCATACTTTAATGGTTCATTGTCATTCATGGAATAAACATTGTTTATTTAAAGAATCCACTTGTTTCTTTGCATTAATATATTGTGTTTTCGTTTTGTAGTCTTTAGTGAGATATGGATGAGTCAAATCTACGGATCAGTCAATCTTATTTTTACTCTCCCACAGACATCGACTCATCCGTATTCCACTGTACATTGTATTGAAAATACTAACTTGTTGAAAAATCTACCAGCTATAAACATTATCATGCAGTATAAATGTCTCCCCCATCACCCTGCTATATTTAGGAACATTATTCTGAATTGTTTAGCCATAAATAATTTATGGCTGTATACTTAACATCAAAAGCATGTAGATCTAATGTAATTGACCCATGCCAGGGCAGATGACTTACAAATCAGACAATTTGAAACAATTGCCAGCTGAATTATGCCCGAAAATAAATACTGTGATGCGATAGAATTCATTCCTAAAAGATTGAATTATAATTACTCAGACATAACGATGATGAAAATTTTCACTCCATAGGCATAACAAATGATGAAGGTTTAGCTGCAGACCAAAAATCTAAATGAAAGACCTAGATCTCCCTCAAAATCAAGATCACACCAGTTTCATGGGATTAAAGCACTGAGTAAATAGGATTCAATGTTTGCAATTTCTTTTTTTTTTTTTCATAGCCTTAGATGTAACGTGTCAAAGTGATGCCGAAAATATAACTCAACCCACTAGTGCCTCATTTCGCTCTGCCGATTGTCCGATAACTACAGAAATGATTCCTGGGATCATTTCCGGTAAAGTCAAAAAATTGACCAGGAAGAAAAAAAACTAAAAACGTGGATGCCCGCTGGGCCATTTCTTAGATGTAACAAATAACAGAAATTCATATTCTTGGAAACTGGTCCAGTTATTTAGTTTGTGGGTTTGGTTGTTTTTCACTGCTTTTCTCTATAATTAAGAGCCCATAGTTATAAAGTTCTCTGTTCTGTAATACGTCTTTCAACCTCCTACTGCAGGTTATCTCGATGGTTATAAAGCCCACCCCTACAATATCTCGTGGCAGAAAATCGTTTCATGTATAAAAATTGGCTGAGTCTATTTACCCGACTTGTCGGGGGGGGGGGGGGGGGGTGTTAGCATTAGGACACAAATTTACATGGCAAATCCACACACGTGGCATAGTAAGTGGGCTGTGTCCAGCGTGAGTGGGTGCGAATGGGGCGGATCGATAATCAAGCATTTACATCTAATAAGTTATTATGAAATGTGTAGGCAACACTATATTAGGGCGTTGTGCCTGTGTTGCGATCACTGTCTTGTTTCTCCAACTAGCACTATGACAGGACAGGCCACATTCTACTACTACTATAACATGCTCGTTTTTTGGTTTGTGGTTGACCGGCCTTAGACACCCTCAGACAACAGACTGGTGTTTTGTTTCGCCGAGATAACCTCGAGGTTGAAAGGCGTAGGCCTGTAATTTAAACCGTAATCATCACAGTCTACATATATGTGATGGCTTCCTCTAACCGTTTTCAGAGTTAAAATTTTATTAGTAGCCCTTTTCAGGGCTAAAACATACTCGACATGCCTTTTCAAGACTGCACATTAACAATTTTTTTTTTTTTAGAACACCATTCTGCCATTACTTTACTTTATTTTCTATTACTATTACAACACTATTAGGGTTAGCGATCCAATTGAACCAATGGGCTTGAATTTAAGATGTCATCTTGATAAAGGGGAAAATTCGGAAGCAAAAACGCGATTTCTTCATAAAGGAAAGAATCGTGCTATAAAATAATGCCTCATTAGTCATTCGATAATTGTCCCCCTTGGAAGAGACTAGTGCTGGGCATCGACCTGGATTTTGATGGATTCGATTTTTTAATTATCCACTTCGTAATAACTGGTTATAAACTGGATTTTATCCATTTTCATTTTGCAATTTAATTTCTGTTCTTGAATTGGATCAACCCCAGCAACTTGCAATTTAATTTCTGTTCTTGAATTGGATCTACCTTAGCAACTTGCAATTTAATTTCTGTTCTTGAATTGCACAGCGAGCCGCTTGGCTATCTTATTAGTTATAAATACACGACTGGTCTCGTTCGCCAGCTCGCCCGCTCAGTCGCAGTTTTGTGTCTGCCCCGCTAGTGGACGGCATGCACGCTTAGCTCTCCCTCCCCCTCCCCTCATCACAAACCCAGGCCGTTAGCACTAGATCTAATTGAGATAACCTCCACCAGGAGGTTGAAAGACGCATAGAACGTAACTAGATCTAATTGCCTAATACAGCATAATGAACTAATGTTTCGTTGTTTTGGTTTTGTTTTATTTTTTGGCCAATTTTACACAAGCGTATACTATGCAGTCCTATATACGATTAATCATGCCGACCTATACGAGGACAGTCCGACTCTTGCACTACCGTAATCTAGTTCTAGATCTTTTCAAGAAAAAATTCTCCCATATTCATTCATTCAATGGCTTCTCTAATTTTTCTGCATGTTTTTCTTGCTTTATTTTCATAGTTTGTTAAGGAATAGAATCATGTCAACATCTTCAAATACCAACACATGACAAAGTATAATTATGTTTCAAGCATAGTTTGCAGTGTAGTCTGTCGTAGGCCTAGTTAATGAGCTCAACCAGTTCGGTACTTAAAACAGTAGAAGACTCAGCGGCGAATGCCGGTCCTAGATCTAGATCAAGTCCTTGGTTTTCATTTTTTTTTAATTGAGAGCTCAATAGCTAGAGCTAACAGTTAACCTGTCTGAAATCCTGCCTGCGAGGCCCTACTTGCACGAGAAGAGACACTTCATAGTTCATAAACTGGCTGTAACAACTGGATTTTTATCCATTTTCGTCGAGGCAGCGATTCTCTACAGCAAGCTGCTTTGTAGCCTAGATCTAAACTCCTGGCTAATAATAACGCGCGTCTGGTCCGTCTGCCCGCTTGGCGCTCAGTGGCATCGCAGTCACGTGTGGATTTGTCTTGCTCGGGCTTATCCCCCCCTTTTCACAAACGCTGGCAGTACAGCATAGTGAATTGTTGCTTCATTGTTTTGGTTTTAATTTTATTTCCAATTTTACAGCACGAGCACATACTAAATGTAAGCAGTACAAAACACTAGTCAACGTACCTGCCTATATCAGGAGTTTAGCCTGACATTTTCATCATCTTAATACATGGTATAGACTCTTAATATTTTCAAGAGAAAATCTCTCCCATGCTCATTCATTCAATGGCTTCTCCAGTATTTTCTGCATGTTTTTCTCTGCTTTATTTTGCCACTTTATTGAAGAACAGAATCATGTCAAAATCAGGTAAATGAACTGGATAAATTGGAAAATTTAATTAAGTTGAACTGTGGAACTGGTTATCCAAATTAAGATCCAGATTTCCGCCCAGCACTAGAACTAGAAGAGACTGGAAGTTAAACTGTCTACTTGAACTTTGAACCCATTAGGGTGGTCCCAGTAAATTCAAATTAAGGGAGTACGACGGTACATTGCTTTAAGTAGGTTGAGTGAATAATGTCTACTTTGTGAGGCAAAAAATTCGTAGAACCAAAAAGATCTGAAAGCAGAAAAGCCTGAAAGTGAAAGAATGTGTGAGGAGACGGAGAACAGAGACTAGAGAGAAAAAGAAATAAGCTCAGTACATGAAGTACCCAAACACACTGACGAGAAAAAAATTATTTTTCATGTGAAACTTGCTTCATTACCACATTCATGTTACAAAAATGAAAATTATTATGTAATCACTTGTAGTATATATACTACATTAGGTCATAACTGAATCTCACTTTCAAACTGCAGTTTTAAAGGGCCTTTTTTTTTTTTTGAGATTTAACATTAGATGGGGATATTATATTTGAAAGCAGGCTCAGTTTATTTTCAGTGATTAATGTCGATCTAGAATGCGGCAGGATAGATAATTGTATAGCAGTTACACTCCAGTTGTATTACATAACTTGTTATGAGTATTTAAAATTTAACATCATATGGTTCGCTTCTTTTAAGTTTCCAAGATACGGGACACAGATTCTAAACACATGCACATTAACAAACAGAATTCTCACCGTTAAAACAGACAGATTGGTGTATCACTTGTGAAAATCTAATAATTAGAAGAGCAAATATGAAACAAAATTGTATTCTTACAGACACAGTGTTCATCTGGGCAAAAGTACCACTCATTTCACCATTTGAGAGGTACATGTACATAATGATAAATACATGTAGTTTCCTGGGAGTTTCAATTATCATATTGCAAGCATGATTTTGTACATCAAGATATGCAAAATGCTGTCAAATTTCTGCAAATATATTGATAATCAGCAAATTTACAGTTCAAAATGGGTTTTTGCCCAAAGACTGTCAAACTCTTGAAAATGCAGTGGTAAAAAATGGCTTGTTTCAGAGCGAAAATTAGACGTGAAAAAAAATATCTCGGGAACTAATCAAGATATTGAAATGTAATTTAAAAAAGCATAATCATCAGAAGCTCAGGCTTTGAAATTTTTACTGCAGTGCTCAAGTAAATGATGGTCCAGTTTCATCATCGAGCTTGACAATCTTTTTTTTTTTAAATATTTGAAACTGAATGATATCTAGATCCAGATCACTCCATTCTCCACGTGACAGTAATCTACTTCAAAAAATTCCAATAAGACAAAAATCCAAACGTTCTGTCAAGGAGATACAAACACACACACGTTACAAGGAACAGAAATGAAAGTATACAGATGTGGACGTGTTGGAGTTGGAGATGAACCCTTCACTCTCGGTGGATAACTTACGTAAGATGTATACATTTTGTCATAGCAAAAGCATCTTCAATTTTAATCCCTCAAATTACTCAGAATTGTACATACCGTATATAATTATAACATAAACACAAAAACTATGTCAAATACACACATTAAATTTCCATTACTAAAAAAAAAAAGGGCGTGGCTGAGGTTTGAACCCGGGTTCATCAGAATGTCGGTCTACTGGTCACTTATCCATTCGTCCATGGACAACTGTCAGTCAGCTTCTGTAAAAATAAACATTATATTATAAATACATACATGTACATGTAATACAAAAACGACAGGTGTTGTCAATAAGTCAGGCTAGCCACTTGGAAAAAATTATTTTTCATGTGAAACTTGCTTCATTGCCTCTTAAGATGGAGACACATTCATACATGATACAGTGCATACCAGTGATTCGACATGTAAAGATCCACACATTTTGTATCGATATAATACAAGAGAAACCCCTTCAAGATGGTGTTCTTTCGTTGCAAAGGTGGGTTAATCGGTTCATAGCAAGTACATGTAATTATTTATTACGTAATCGCATGTAGCATACACATGTACATATAAAAAAAGTTTGGCACTGAAGAGTGTCATCATTAAGGCTTGTCCTCGATGACAGAACCAGCTTGTAGAAGGAGAAGCTCCTCTCTACGTCAATATGATCGGGGGAGTGATCTTCCATTGACTAACCTCTTCTTCAGAAATCCTCTTACAGTAAGTTACACTATACAGCGGGATGATCGGTCTTAGAGAGTGGAATATTGCCTCCTGCAAACATTTGACACCCATTCCAGTTCCAGGCACACTTCATTGCAGTCTGATTGAAAGCAACACAAGATACAGAATAAATTAATCATGAGTCATCATAGAAATTGAATGAAATGTCAGCAGCTCAATTGTTAAAATGAAACGATTTTAGAAAACTGATGGCATCCCCATGTCTGGAAAAGTAAATTGGGACACCATTCCATGCACCTGAACTGAGAACACTTTAATAAAACTTTTTGTAACACTCAAAGACCTAGTGAAGCAAGATTAGCCACCCCTCATAAAAAAATATTTCTCAATATGACTTTATGAGTATACTAGTAGGTACCACAAGAGAAAATTTCAAATGCCTTGAAATTGAATGGTTTGTTTATGAAATAAAAGAACAGGCCACA
>JBCEWB010000009.1:947520-970973 GCA_039654565.1 Peronia peronii | reverse complement strand
AATATTTACTAACTCGGTCATAGGAGAGTTTCTTTGTTCCGCGAAGCGCCAAAGTAGGTGACCCTCTTAAAGTCGGGCCCATTTGCCTCATTTCGCTTCACCTACCGGTTTTTCTTCTTTCTACCTCGATCCCTCGGCTTTTGCTTATTTCTCAAAGACAAACAATACATCGTTGGAAAGATATCTTTCTCAGCCTTAATATGATGTATAATATATTGTTCTAACTGCATGAGTTTTAAAGTTATAGGGCCTTTTCTAACACGAGGGTCAAATTCTACGCTAACGCCGATTTTTTCCCCGCGGCGGTGGGGCTCCATTGGCATTGCTACATTATGTTTCCAAATCAAAGTTAAAATTCTCAATCACTCTAAAAAAACATTTCCAGTAAGTGGCTTATTTCTTTGGAAATTTTGTACTTGTGCTATTTGCGTTTGATGGTCCTAGGTTTTTCATATTCATATGCAGCAACTTACGAGCATGCGTTGTGGTAAGCAGAATGCCCACTAAAAATATGCTGAGAGTCTGCCATGATACTGCCTGAGCCTTTGAAGACCATCTGAAGATCCCAGTTGTCAACATCTTTGTGATTTGCTTATGCACACGAAGAAGTGCTTGTGATGATTCAGGGAAGACTTTCCTCAGAAGAATGCGCTTCACGATTTGAACTTCAGCACCAGACTTTGCCTGTATTCCATTTGTTGCTCATCCTTTTCACACCACAGTGCATCTCAGTCAGGGTCACAGCTTTCTGAAAAATGATACCAAAACAATTTTTTTTTTTTTTGCTAAAAAACTGTTTCTATTCTTTTTTATACAGACTAGTCAAAGATTGTAACTGGTGACTAGGGGGATAACAATCATGATGCTAGTTTTGTATACAGAGATATAGAATATTTAACAGACATATGAAGTGTCTTCCCACGGGTTTTCCCACATGCTGGTACAAGAACTAGAGATGAACTAATCTGGAGAATTAAAATCAAATTCTACCTTGACTATACCAGGGTTATCAATGACATCCCCCATGTCAAATTATGGTTTCAAAGAGAATAATACTTCTCGAATATCAAATTCCTGCCTTTCCCATGGAATCATTAACATTAGCAATTTTTAAGAGACATCTTATCTATCAGATCAAACGGAAGACCTAACCCAACATTGCACAGCACTGTGTAAGCAATTCTCCTGGAGTGGTGCTTGTACTTTTCCTGACAAAGTTTCTATGCAAGCCTACATTGTAGAGCTCCAAAGAGCTAACAGCCATCATTCTACAGGCTCTTAACAGGAATCTTAAAACTGCCAGAGTGAGGAAACAAAGAGTGCCTTACACAGATCTGGCCGCTGAATGCAAAACAACTCAAGTTGGGGACTACCATTCCTATGCTCCAAATGGAGTGAAGATAAACATATGAACTATATTGCACAATACATCTTTTGTGACTAGTCTATAACAAAAAATTGTAAATTAAGAAATACACAACCCTATCACCTAATGATAAAAAAAAATTTCTCCTTTTGTGAAACATACAACCTTCTTTAGAAATGCAATGCTAAACTGTATCTTTAACAAACACACAAAAAAATAAAATATTCGAATAATTCAACCTAGAAGAGGGAAAGAGATGGGACTAACTAGGAGTAAAAAGTGTGTGGAATAGATATAGTTCTTTCAAGGTTTTATATGCTTTAATGATGATTGAGAGCTGCCTTGTTATTAATTGTTAGATCTTTCGTCAACAGGACCACAACTTATCAAGTGAAGCAGTCTGCTGCTAATATTGATATTGATATTGACTTGGTTCACAAAAAAATTCAAGAAATCAATATGCTAAAAAAAAAAAAATTGTCAGATTGAGTGGTTCTAAGACAACAGAGCCTGTTATTCTCTATCAGTAACATGTAAACCTCTTTTCTGCACATACGCACACACACACACCAAATTTCACAGACATTCAGTTACTTATTACTGTACAGCTCAATTTCAAAACCAATCGTCTAATACAAGCCTGGGTTACTGTGAATCTTTATAGCTTAGCCTTCCTTTAGCACATGCATGATGTTGAATAGGTGACTAGTGCTCTGGCCAGGAATAATAAGAATGGCCAATGAATTTTTATGATAAAAGTGAGATGTATTAGGTAATCAGATAGAAAGGTTAAATGTACTGAACGTAAATATTAGAGCTGCGACATGTGAGTTAAATGTGTTATGAAATCTGATGATGGTACTCATAAAATAGTTGTGCAGGAGGTGGCTATGTTTTTTTTTTAATTTTTTTTTTTTATCTTTTATCAAGCTAAATCTACCTGAAATTGTAAACTGACCCAATTTCATTGCAGAGGCTAGATGTCTTAACTCAATAAAATTTATTTCTCTTTATTTCCAGTGTACCAGTATGTGAAGTATTTTTGTTGAGTGATTGTTGACATATGAACAGCATCAAATATGCAAAAACTTGAGTAAAATGAAACTTGACTTTCCATGCAGTTTGGCATAATCAGTTGGGAAATATGCTATCCATAAGTAGTAAAAAGTAACACAGATCACTATAAAAGTAATAAAGACCTCTAGTAAACTCTATTATTATTCAGCAGGGTGGAGGAGGGGGGTAGGTTGCAATGACCATCCCGAATGTGTTGCACTCAGCAACCCATGTTGCAGTGACACACCCAAGTAGCTTGCAGTGGCTTCATCTAGTTCACAATCACCAGACCCAAAATACAAGAAAATAATTGAAAATAGCTTCAAAATGCTTAATTTATTCAACAAAAAAATGTTCAGGTGCTGCATCCCAAAGAGAGATTTCAGTGGGTATTTTCAGTTTTTTAGTTGGACCTATGAGGAGGAAGTTATCATCATTCAAAGTCTTTAAAGGGAGCGCATACCTGCCTTTATATGAATGGTCATGGCAACTGAAACAAGAAAAAATTCCCCAACGAAATAATTTGGTCAAGCAACGCCTGAGCTATGAGGAAAGCATAGAGAGCCCTATAACTATATGCCTGCACTCAGAACTGATAATGCTAACCAGACCTTACATGACAGAACTGCTATGTGGATGAAAGAAAAAAATGCTGGATTCAGTTCAAAAACTGCCGGATCACCACAACATTCGGCCCGTTTGATTTTTCGGCAGCAGTTTTGCCCATCCCTCGCACACAGCATGGCACCAGTGCCGTGCTGTCTTTCATCTTTTAACTAGTGTCGGGTATTCTGGGAGGTTTCAAACAAGTTCAAAATTAATCTGATTGAAAACATGCCTCTTTTTTCATTCAGTACAGCAAAATCACCAGTCTTTCAACATCTATCATTATTTAGTGTTTCTTTTGAAAGATGGCAACATCACTGAATAGACATCCTTATTACTCCTCAAGTACTCTGCAAATAGATTAATAGAACTGTTGCCACGACATGGGTCGCAAAATGCTAACAATTTGAATTTAAGTTGGAACTGATAAGGTTGGACTGAAGTGTAGCCTATAGAATCTAGGCACTACCTTCTCACTGCAGTCCCGGTACAAATAGCATTTATCGATACTGTGATTATTCATTATTGCCTCGGCAGTATACACATCTGAGGGTCCTAGCAGGTTAGAGCCAGGGGTTGGTCTAGTTCATTTTACAGTAATCGATATATATGTATACTATATCGCCGAGGCAATAATCGCAGTATTGATAAACACGCCATTTGTACCAGGACCGCAGTGAGAAGGTAGCGCCCAAGTCCCTAACAGTTTCTCTGTCTTCACTCTCATAGAGCCCTTGACACTGCTGACAGTAAAAATGATTGCTCCCCTCCCCCAGCCCTCCTTCCCATTCCCCCCCCCCCCCTGCCCATTCCTTTCCATCCTCCTACATTCAAACAAAGTGTACCTCGACTTTTGTATCTAGACTTGTACGGTGCAAAATGCATTGATACAGTGTTTCCCAATCGTATTTCAGCAGATGGCTGCAAAGCGCAAATCCCTCAACCATGCATCTCGCTTACCAATCACTAAACAAAGTAAGAATAACCAAGTCCAAGAGGGTGCGGTGGATTGATGAAGGCATAGACTGCTCGGATTATTAGAACTCGACTACGAGTCTAGATCTAGAGATTTTTGATATTTCGCACACAATTTCTTCAAAGCACTCACATGCTATTATAGTCTGCAGCTGTGACAATAAAAGATCCAGTCCATAACTGATATTCGCTTACGAAACTGTTTCAATAACATCAGCTAAACTGAAATGTTCGCAATTTCTAACATACATACAAGGAGGCCAACACTGTTGGTTAGACAATATGGCTGTATTATTTTACAAAGAGACCCCGGATGTAGTTCTCCAAACATCCTTGTAATATGGCTTGTGATTGGTGAATTGATTTCTGGGTCAATCGCCACTAGCGGTTTTAACTGCAAAAAGTATTTCATTAGTTATTCTGATTGTCATTTTAAACAATGTTTTATACTACGAAAAATAAGTACGTTGTTCTTTCATGTACTTTTAGGAGTATACTTTAATGAAAACCAGAAAAAAATATCGAACATAAACAATAAGAAGGAACCAATGATAATGCTTGGTCCAAATGTCGAATTACCCTTTCGCTGCTCTGCGGATTAAGTTTCTTGAACGAATGATCTTTTTTCGGTTTTTCTTTAGGTTACAAGACGGAACTGAATTCTTTTAAATAAATTTCTATTTTTTCGTAATGGATGAATAAATTATCTGGAGAATACTCTTTCGCTTACTTCCTGTTTTGTTACTATTTTAGTTTCCGCTACCCGCCGTGCGGCTCGTGATCGTCCCCACACTCCGAGGTCAAAGTCGCTGTTGATTGGCTGAATACCAGAACAGAAAATAGGTTCAAGGACTAAATTCTTGTCGCTGATTGGTCACCTGACATACATCATTTTCTAAATTTAGCAAAATATTGCACCATAAACCAGCAACCCACACCATCAGAAGAAGAGAAGACAGCGACGGGGTAACATCAAGAGGTAAGAAAGATTGCATCATTTACGTTTTGTTGGAACTTTTCTGCCCTTCTTCATCTGTCATCGTGATCATTTTTTTGTTAATGATAAATCTTAATTGTATATTATGTTTAAACACAGTAGTGTGACATGCAAAAGATTTATCAAAGTCTCAACGTTTGTCTCGTCTTTTGACAGAACGTAAGGTACGAAAGCCAGCGAAGCCGTGGCGGAATCTCTGGAATCGCTATTTGAAGAGCTAATTTCATACACTCTGGACTACAGCGACATAGAAGGAGTTTCAGTACTCACTTCCCAAAACAGACGAACCAGTTCACCAAAGGCCACGGCTACCGCAGAGGCGTCGGCTGGAAAAGTTTTAGCAGCAGACATGGAGGAGATAAGTTTCTACGACAGTGGGTTAGGGGAAATCCCACAATCCTTGGATGACTTTGTCGATTTGCTGGATATCAAGGAGAGCTATGGAACACCCGGCTCCCATGATATCCAGCATTTCTCTACGTTCGCCTCAGAAGACATGTGGCCTATTTGACACTGGTGAGTACCAATTTGAGCGTTAGTTAAAGTCCAACCAGCATTATTATTTTAACCGGAACTAAGACCAAGTCTCCAGTGTTGACAAATCGTGGGCGTGTCCTCTGCAAGTTGCCCAGTCACGTGATATCCGAGCACTGCGTCAAGGGTTTCCAAAAATAGCCACTGAGGCATTACAATCTAAAAATGATTACAGACTGATTTCACCATCACCTGCAAGTAGATTGTAATCAGGCAACAGAAACATACATGGTTAACCCACTTCAGCAGTTTTCAAATGAACAGGACAGCTCACAAGACGTGTTCATGTCAAATATGTCCACAGCTTTAGCAGTTTCATTAGCAGCTTATATTGCTTCAATTTCACACCAGAAATATCACCTTATCAATTATAACCCAACTTGAAAAGTGAACGTCAGTGGTTCATCACAGAGATCTAGAGTCAGAGAAAACCATTATAGATCTAAATGGACTCCAAACCCAATACAGTGAAATATATTTGCACACTTATTCTGAAGGGCGGCAAATTAATATCAGGCCCTCCTGGTGAGATAAATGTATAAAACTTAAATCTTTATAGGCCTACATGTATTATGTGTGTGTTTGAGATAATGCTGTGCTTCTTATTTAACTGAAAACATGCAATGGATTCATATTACTGCACTTCAAGGAAAATAAATGGCAGAGATTATAAATAATATTCATGACAAATTAACAGTTCTACAACATTCTTTAGTTGAGATCAGTGATGTAAATTCCAAACTTTGAGCTATTCAGTCAAGTAACATCAATTCTGCCCAAGATCAGTTAATTCTTTGTGCGATGCATTTGTTACATAGAGCAGTGGCCAGTTATGAGTTTTAGAATAAAACTTCGTTTGCGACCATTATTTACATACGTCAGCTAGGCAATGGTGACTTGAAATTGGTGTTTTTGTTGTTGTTTTTATTTGTTTTGTTTATTTTCAAAGACAGATCTAATGCAGGATTTCCTTCAGGGTTTTGGATTTTATTATCTTTATGTTGAAATGATGTGGAACACAACTTAAATTTTATTCAGTTTACTTTTTATATGCCTACTAAGATTGTCTTTTTTTTTTTTTTACTAAAATAAGTAGATATATGGTTCAAAGAGTCCGGAACAGCTTAGTGTACAAAGCTTTTAATTGTATTATGAATTAGGATTTGTTACTTAAATTTACACTTTATTTACACTCTTGTTGTATCCAATATTGGAATAGGTCAGTAGTTTCTATTTTCATTATTTTTGCTCACCTTCTTAAGAACCAGGAATGTTTTATGTAATTGAGATCATAATGTTGCATTGTTGAAATACGGTATAGAATAAGTGCATAGGAATAGACATTTTAAATAGTGCACTGCAGTGTGGCTTCATGAAGAAAAAAAGGAAAGGAAATCTTTGTCATTGACACTGATTTAAGAATTCAGATTTTGGTCATATTTGTTTGCTTTTATTCCTCATTACTCCAGATTAGAATACATAGATGTGCTTTTTCTTTCTTCTGTCTTATCCAGGCTTGGCTGGTGATGCCTCCGGGGTCACCAGCTTGGATCTGAATGCTCCAGCTGTGTCAATAGACAATCCGTTCACGCTTGGCAGTCTTGACTCTGCAGACTTCACCCCCTCTGCCCCTGTCAACCAGGGTGATTCATTTGCAGAAGGAAAGCTAGACAATGTCCATGGAAATTTCATGGACAACTTTGATATGTTGAACCCTCTAGCTGACCTCGAGACTGACCAGCTGGCGGATGACAGCTTGGATGCATTCATGAACCTGGATAGCTTTCTGATGGAGGTGCGCATCATATTTAGAAATAAATCCTTATAACTCATTCAGTGATCATCAAATATCACACTTTATGCCCCTCGTGCGTCTTTCTTGTCTTTTTCTTTTTTGTTCTCTTTGTAAGTTATTGGTTGTTTGAATAATTTCAAGTAGCAGCATGTTGTTGCTTTTCTTTTTTCTCCATACTTCTTATTAAGTAGATCTTTCTTTCCCTTGAAGTAGTAAAAACCTTGTAGGCAGGATCATGGTATCACTCTTCCTTATATTAGAAGGAGAATCAAAATATAAATTCAGTGGGATGAGACATCTTTAATAAGTGCCAGTAAAAGTTCTTTCTCATTAATATAAAATTCCATCATGATTTATTGTGTGAAATACTTTATTCCTTTTGGTTTTTCAAACACATTATGTAGGATGATGTCTGACTTTAGGAAGCAGGTGGGAAGGCCACTGGAAAATAGTTACAATCTAAGAAAAACAGCAAGAATATAGAATATGAATTACAGTGGAAAGTTGATTGGATTTGAAAACAAAATGTTACAAAACTACAATAATGGCACTTTTACAAGTGCATTGTGTTCTAATGTTGTTTGTCACATCTATGAAGCTATACTGACATAGTGATTTTTTGTTGTTATTCTCTTCAGAATTCATTCCTTGACGAAACAACAGAAGTGAAGCCTGTAATTGAAATTCCAGAAGCCAACATGACTTATACAACTATCGATTCGGATCTGGGATTAGACAACCTTGACCTGGACTTTTTCTTGGAACCTGTCACTTCAACAACTGCATCACGCAAGCGCAAACTCCCATCTAAGGAGCAGGCTCCCAGCACATCATTCAGGACAAGCCTGTTTGAAATTCCTGTTACTGAAAATGCTGTCACAACAACATCAGCAGATGCCCAGCTGGATCATGACTATACACATAAACGTCAAAGAATGTCCTCTGCATCAGGAAAAGCTCCAAAGAGCAAAGTAAGTGGCAGTGGCACAAGCAAAGGTAAACCTGTAGCTGCTGCGTCACCAGCTGTCAGTGATGCCAGCTGCACTTCCACTAGCGTAGATACACAAATTCTGGAGGGCATCACTGACAAGCAGGTTGTCAGGAGAATTAAGAACAATGTAGCCTCTAAGAGGTCTCGCGAACAGCGGAAGAAAAAATTTGCAGACCTGGATGCTGAGGCAGATCATTTGATTGAAGCTAACGAAAGCCTCAGGCAAAAAATTGTAGAGCTAGAAAAACTAGCCACTGAAATGAAAGCACAATTGGTTGCAAAAATGGCTGGAAAAGCCTAAGTGGATATGTTCTTATATATGCAATAGCTGTGTGAACTTTGGAGATCTCATCTTGTACAATGAAATTGCTGTGCCATTGCCATTTTGAAAGAGGCATTTGTATTTTAAGAAAGTATGATAAGCAATGTTTGCATGTTGTGGCTAAGAGAACAAAGATGTGTTTAGAAAGACTGACGACAGCAAACATTGATCATCATTACTTTCTTCGTTGCAAACGTTTTGCTCTGATCAGCACACTTACGTTAATCATTTTGTCATTTGTTTTTGTTACTATATTTTTATATGTGAGACCATTTTTACCTGAATAAGAATTTAATAATGTACTATACTGTAAATTTGCTATGGAGCCAATGTAAATGGTCATCATTCAGAATATTATTGGACGTGCATACATGTACCATTATGATGAGTATTTGATTCAATTTTCTACCTTGTGCTTAGACATCGACCACAATTAATCATTCATCCTTCCTATATGGCATCAAGCAAATTGACTCGCCAGTATGTTACAGAGTTATTTATAGATGTCAGGAAGTGCAACTTGCTACCAAGAGCAAAGTGCTATCAATCATTTTACATGTACTTGAGAAGTTCAACTTCAGACTGTCTTTTTTTGTTTTATTTGTGTCAGTGAGCGTTTTTCTTGTGGACTTTTTTTACCAATGCTTAAACAATTTTGTGATATAATTTGACGGTGCATTTCATTTGCCATGTACAAACTTTATTGACTAAGTCTCTTGTGGAAAAGGTGATTAACGTAAGTGTGCACCAGGTTTGTCTAAATGTATGTCTCGTGAATTCTTTTTTTTTTTTTTTCCCCTCCATCACCAAGGGAGCATTTGGGTAGAGAAAAAGCACAAGAAATTCAAAAATTGCGGTGGAAATTACTGAAGCCCATGTAGTTTTTTTTAACAGAGTTCTCAATCTGCTCATTCATATAGTTCTTAATGATAATTGATGTCCAACTTTTAATCACTGCATTGTTGCAAAGGTCACCTGCAAGTGCAATTTGACTTAAAAGTTGTGTGTTATATAATAGGCTATTCCTGTAGCTTTTGATATGAATTTTAGGCATGATATCTGCTCCCAAAGAAATGAAAAACTAAATTTCTACATGGTGCTTTGAGTTAGAAAAATTTGCAAGAGAAATAATTGCAAATTGAGGAATTTGATCTCCTCAGATCAGGTCAATATGAACAATTAGATAATGCTTTGTAATTCATGCAAATGTAGACAAAAAAAAATCATTTTCTTCAAGGATATAAACATAAGTGATGGCTGTGATTAAATTTTACAATATAACATCATTCCAAAACACTTTGAGATCTTATATGTGCCTGAAGGTCATTAAATTTTTTACCTCATGGCTTAGCCTCAACTGAGCAAAAATATATAGAGTGTCTAAACCCTTATGCATCATACTATGTGAAAACACTAATACTTTAATTAATTAAGTTTGTGGATATTTGCATGCAGCTGATGCGCAAATTTTACTCAGAGACATTCTTCAGGCAGTGTTGGTCGTGTTAAGGATATTGCATAAGAATTACATAACTAAGCTTATAGTCTTACTCATGCCACTATTGTTGACCAGATGTGGCATCTTTGCTTGGCATTTACATATCAGTTTTTCACTCACTGTATCTGAAATGAAATCAGATTTGAAAGTATAAAACAAATGGCAATTATATATTTTGTGGATTTAAAGGGAATTGGAAACAACCTTTGTAGCTTGAGATAAAGTAAGTTGTCATTTTAGCTGTTGGCTTTTTTAGTGGGGAGGTGGAGGGTTGGGGACAAATGAAGAACAATAAAGAAAATAGGATGGATATTATTTCTATATAAAAACTGTTGGAAAAAAAAAAAATGTCCTCACAGAAATTTTCTCAAAATGTTTTTCTCTGGAGAGGACAACATATGGAAATAAAAGATATCTCGGTGGTTTACAAAAAACAGTTTTGACTTACTTCATTTTATTATCGCTGTTTGTGTACATGTATATTTTATTTTTGTCAATGTGGTATTAGTACGTGATCATGTAATTAAATATACATGGGTGTGAGAGTGTCTGTGTATGGATGACAATATGATTGTGGAAGTGATTTTGATTGATCTTTATTTGATGTTTCTGAGCTTGTCTCACTTCTTCAATTTTTTGTGTCTTGTGTGTTCATTCATATACTTACTTCCATAACTATTTCTTACAATGTTTACTTTCTGTCTCTCAAAGCCTTTCCTGACTTTCTTTATGGATTCATTTATCAGTGTTCTATTTTTATCTCTGCACTTGTGATTAGACTTTATAGAATGTTTTCTTTTGTTCTGTTTTGTGTCAATTTTCTATTTATCCATTCTTTTTTGCAAACTTGCTAGTCTTTATTTGACACTCTAATGCATTTTAAAAAAGTTAAGCCTGGGCCTTCGCAAATGTTTTCTTTGTCCATTCCTGGTTATTGTCAATGTGAATAGGTCTACCTGTCTCTTTTTCACTTTTCTTTTACTGTTCCTTGAAAAAATTAACGCAATAAAAAGTAAACAAAATTCCATTTTTATTTTATTTATCCTCGGGCCTCACCTGCAAAATAAACATCAAAGCTTATATACGTACGTGTACCAAACCATAGAACTTAATATAACCATGGTCATGCCATCCTATTGTATAAAATTAATCACAAACAACAAAAATTCTTACTTAAATTCAAGGTCATACCACCTTCTTACAACTTACAAGTTGGTAGTACCGGCATGTCACTTGGAAATACCAGTATACAGTGAAATGACACTGGCAACAAACAATTGAAATGTCTTACAGCCAGTATGAGTTGTAAGTCACTGGATTTTAATAGAGAAATCGGGAGTAGTGTGATATCGATATAATACAGGTGGCCCAATAGCGATGTGTTTATATTGCAGAAATTGAAAGAACATACCCTACATCTCAAAGTAATAACATTTTGCATCTATGGGCAGATTATAAATATAATACACATGTGTATATCTGGATGTTATGTAGTGAATATTCAAATTTATGTAATCAAGCATTCATTTTTGCCAATTTTGCTCCTAATTTTAAGTTTTAGCTGGTGCTGAAGGGTCATCTTCGGTCTTGTCAGTGTGCAATAATTGGCTACAGTATCTGTCAGTCAAGGTTGTTACACAAAGTTTTACCTCAAGTCAGTGTTTGAATTAAGGTTTTACTTCATAGCATTAAATCAGATCCGTGGAAAATCGACCTAAGACTTATTTTGACTGTCTGTGAAGCAAACTGTATAGTACATGTATTCTTCTGTTGGTGCTGACAGTGTCATTGATATGAATCGATGTGAATGTTGTTGGTATTCTTAGTACCTAGTAAGTATAATAAATCTGTGTGGGGGTCTGTGTGTGGGGTGGGGATCTGGAGGAAGTGTTATTGTACTTGGTGGTCGCACTAAGCTACCTACTGGTCAGGGACCAGGAAAGGAGGAGGAGGAGGATTTTTTTTTCAGCCAGCTTAATTACATGTATTTCACTTTGCCAAGTAGACTACAACAATACAAGTATTGTAAAGGAGGGGAGGGGGGGGGGGAAAGCACTTTGGCTTTTGTTATTTGAAACGTGAGCTAAAAAATTATGATCATGAGAAAATAAAATATCGTTTGATTAATTTTTCAGAATTTTACACTACTTATTAAGTTCAAATAACCAGAGAAAACATTATTATTGTTATTTCATTCTTTGCAATGTTTGTCGTGGATCTTGTAATTGACAAGATAGTAAATTTGACTGATGGTACCGGTAATGATATTTTCAAGAAGAATGCTATAATATCGATCGAGAAGAGTGAACGGAAAGCTGGTCAGTGTTGTGCTTGACGTTTTGTTTTGTTGTTGCAGTACATGTATTTGGTCCGTGTCACTATTCCTTCCTCCTTGGGAGAGAAAATGTCCCGCAGAGTGTGACGAGCAGACTATCTCCTGACAACAGTAACTGATTGTCAACTGATTGTGGCACACATAGCTACAGTTACCGCTACTTGCGCAGATTTCAGAAACGTTTGAGAAGCCCACTTCTCGAGCCGCTCTCTGAAGGATCTGCTAATAAAACGAGGCCACAGACTAATCATTCTGAGCTTCTTGCGTGAAATCGGCTTCCAATTCTGATCACCAACAGAAACCGCAAACGTGCTTTGTGAAAATTGTGAACATGACGGAAGCCACACATTTTGATATCCTTTTATAATTCATAAACGCGTTGTCCATTCAGGACTACATTTTATCTGTTTACACCTTGGTCAGAATTTTACCGTGTAAATGTATCCACCGTGTTAGGCACAGTTAGCCGTTATCGTGCTGATGTGCCGTTACACATCAACACAAACAAACAGTTTACAGTTTACCCTGTCTTTTCCTGATACAATCTTTGATACCTCGTGATAAGCTTATCTCACTTATTTTATTTATTTATTGTGAACTAACGTATTCCACTATGCCAGGCGCGAAATAGCCGGGATCGTGCTGAAATCCAACCAATGCAAAGCAAACGGTATCACTATCACTGACTGTCGAGGTAACCACCCTCAGGAGGTTGAAAAGTTTACTAAGAACATAGTTATTGACTGTTAATGAATACATGTGCATATTGCCAGTGCCAGGCAACAAACCCTACCGACAAAATATGATGTTGATATGATGATGTTATCAGTTCTATCAGTTATCACCATCATTAGGACTGCGGGTACAAAATTTCGTACATTGTAGTAAGTATAATAGTAATTGATCATGAGCACAGTTCGAACATCTGAATAAATTCTGAAGGACTCACAGATTGGTTTGACATCACATTAGGACTGAGACAGATAAGGCTGTGTGTTGTCGCCATTGCTGTTCATCGGGTACATGGACAGAATTACAAAAGAAGCCAACTTAGAACAAGAAGCCCAGAACGAACTACTTTTTGCGGATGATCAGAGCCTAGTATATGAATCTGAAGAACGCCTCCAAGAGCACATCTCCAGCTTAAACCACACATGCGAGGAGTACGATATGAAAATCAGTATCAACAAGACAGAGACAGTGGAGGTCAGCAGGATACCAGGCAGCCTAAACATAGACATCAATAACACAAATCTAAAACAGATCAAATAGTTCAAATATTTTGGTAATAATAAGTATATTCACAGAAGATGATCGAATGGATAGGGAAATCGAAAATAGGATACATAAGGCTAACAATGCCAGTTACCAGCTTGCCCCACTCCTAAAACATTCCGCTGTCCCAATGGAGACAAATAGCAAAATCGTAAGTTCCATACTTATACCAACACTCACATATCAATGTCAAACCTGGACACTGACCAAACCTCTGGAGCGCAAAATCACAACCTGCGAAACGAGATGCTTAAGGAAAGCTGTCACTAACACCAGGAGAGACAGAATTCACAAAACCAACATCAGAGAAAATGGTAGGAACAACGAACATCCACCAAGATAATTCAACATCAGAGGATCAAATTGGTTGGGCACCTCTCACGTCTGCCAACACACCCCCTAGCTCAACGTATATACAACACAAAAGTCACTGGCCTCAAAGCAAGAGGACGCCCCCCGGAAGACTGATTGACTGGCATCAAAGAGACACTCTCTTTGCACGACATTCCCCCAGTACAGGCATTCCGACAGACGTCTCATTCTTCCAGCGACGCCCTTAGGGTAGAAAAGAAAGGAAGAAAGTAATAATTATATTATTATACAGGGTGTCCACAAAGTCTCTTAACATTTTAGTAGCCATTTTAAAGGGTTTTATTTAATAGTACCTTTCCTTCTGCTTCTGGAGAGGGCAGGATTTGGGGAGATTAATGAGACCAGGTCACGATGTTTAGACTTAATAGTTGACTGGATCAGTTTGCTCTTTTTGGGAGCTGTATCAGATGTCCTGTATTAAAACCACCTGCATCAACACAGATGACAGTTCATTAGCTTCACATTGTGACGAAGCAATGTTTTGGGCGCTTTAGACCTCGATACGTACTTATTGTAGTTGTAGCCTGTGTAATACATTGTGTTCTGTAATTTAGCTTGAAATGTCGTTTGACATGCACATAATATAAATGTATGTATAAGCAGGATACAGTTTGTAAGGTTGACGTTGTCGATTGGTGAGTTCAATATTTTATGATCAATATATTATTACCATACTATTCTAAACAGCACGTGTGATGTGTGTTCAATTTTAGAACAGGCAGAATCCACCGGGTCCTTATACGATTGCTTTGAAAGGGCGCACTTGCTTCATCTAATTGTGGCCCACTTTACATACAAACAGACCAGTGAAGAGATGATAAATAAAACAAAGATTCGCACAGAAGGGAGACTAGCAGGACTCAGCACTCATGCCAGCACACTTACATAACAATTGTGGATTCTAAAGGACTTTTAAGGGCATAATACACACTCATGCAGTATTCTACTACACAGTGTATTTGGTTTAACTTTAAGATTCTCTACGAGTACGAATGACTCTTTTGCTCTACTTATATCATCTCTTTGAAACGCCGTGGCACGAGACGGACAGGTGTGAATAACAGTTAACACGACACGAACATATGATATTTAAAGTACAATGTAACGAGAACACTCATAATAAATTTGCGAATACTCATCTTAATCTTGCGGTTGCCAAGAGTTATTTACTACACTCAAAATACATGGGTTCAAAATGTAGGCCTAGTTAAAATTTTCTTCGTTCCTGTCAAAAAAAAACCAAAAAACAGTTGCTTTGGGGGAGAGAAGGGGAGCAAAAATTGTAACTTGTATTTCGTCTTTTATCATTTGCACATCTCTGAATCCTTAGCTTACAATGTCTGATTCAGGTTATCAAGGAAAACCAAGCCAGGGTGACACATTCTAAGAGCAAAGCAAACCAAAACAAAGCATCAAAAACCGTGTTTACAAACATTTAAGACAAAGGAACAAGAACAACAAAAAAAAAAAAAACATAAAATAATGATGATTACGTAACGTTAGTCATTTTCATTGTCATCCTGTGGCTGTGGGACTTTGACTGGGTGAGAGAATGGTATGTGGGTGCACGTATGTACTGCGTGTGTGTGAAGGGAAGAGGGGGGGAGGGGGTGAGAGTAAATTGAATGGATGAAACCACAGTAGAGAGCCTTATTAGTACTGCAAGTGATCCCTTTCATCATGAAAATATCCGCCATTCAACCTTTTTCTCTATCTTCTCTCTCTTTCTTTCTCTCTTTCTCTATTCCCCTCCTCTCTCTCTCTCTCTCTTTCTGTCTCTCCACCTCCATCCTTTCGGTTGTTTTTGTGTTTGTTTTTGTTTTTTTGCAGCGCGGTTTGTTTTTTTGCTTCACTGTCCCAACCTTCTGTCTCTTATGTTTCATTCATTCCTGTTCTTGAGAACAAGTAGGCCTACATGTATTTAACTTCCATGAACTACAAAGTTTTATGAATGCCTGTATGTGTATCATTGTATAAGTTAGCGTATGATCTCAGTAGCTCACAATTAGGCCATGATCATGACAAAGAGTTTCATCATCTTCCAGATGAATACTGCAACCTTTGCGCAAGACAAGCAAGAAAAAAAAAAAAGCATTGCTATGGCATGTAAATTGCGTCATGCATTCTTCACCTCCCTGTGCATGCGGATTCCTATGTGTACTCTCTCTCTCTCTTTCTTTTCTCTCTCTCTCTCTCTCTCTCTGTATGTGTGTTGTGTTATGTAATTACATGTGTTTGCTCATCTTCGTCTTCTTTCCAAATAAAACAAGAAAGTACCGTAAATATATTATTTGTCTTACAACTGAAGCAGTTGGACGGCGTTTAGCCAAATCTGAGAAACCATTAGATGCTCAAAGATGAACCAATTTGCCGATTTCATTGCTACGTTGTTACCAGTAGGTCTACACATACGAGATTTCATCAAGATTTACTAGATCACATGAATTACAGCCGGTTACCTTAACGCAGCCTTCACTTCGGACTAGTTTTATAGCAAACTGCCCACAGTATTTACATGTGTTTATCACTGTTATACTGCATGATGCAATATAAACAGATTAACAGATTGACAAAGAGCTAGGCAGACAGACACACACAAACAGAGAAGCGGAGAGTTTGGTGGATTTATAATGTGGATGGATGGGCGGATGAATGGATTGATGGATGAATAGAAGGATGGATGGAAAGATGGACAGAGGAAGGGCTGGGTGGACGGAAAGATACACGGATGGACGGACTAATGGGCTGACAGACAGACAAGTAGGCAGACAGATAGACAGACATACAGATATATAGACAGCTAAATAGATAGACGAAATCATGCATATAGTCAGAGAAAATGAGATAGGCAGATTTAGGTCACCAATGACAAGAATAACGTCGAGGACCACCACAATAAATGGCAGCACCTTTTAATTTTCCGGACAATGTTGTAACCTTGGGGAAAGTCATAGAACAACGCTAAGTAGGTAGTAGGCTACTGGTCAGTCTCTGCAACAGGACTAAAACTATATCTCCAGTTTCAAACCAAAATGCATCTTATCTTGACTTTCGAGACCAAGAAAGGAGGCAGAAAATAAATATACAGACAATGTACAGCTTTTCATTCTCAGCTCAAGACTGAAAGGCGCCAGTGATCGCGTTTTGGATGTCTGTCTCCCGCAGACGTTGGCATGCTTCATTGAAATTGAAATCATATGGATGAATGAAGAAATGGAACGCATCGCTAGTTTGAATAGTAAGCTTAATTGTTGGGACTTTTGGACAGAGAAATCTATTGTCCAGAACAAGAGATAAAAATCAGCCGCTTCCATTTTTTGTTTTATATAATAACCATGTATGTAGCCTTTCAATCCTAGGAAAATAGAATTGTCTCGACCCGGTTAGCGGCGAGTCTGTCCGCTCTTTATAACAATTTTGAACTGCCACGAGTTATTTAACGTGCATAACTTACATATGGGATTTCCGAATTATATTTCATCTTATCCGAGATGGCTATCCATTAAGCCAGAATGTAACTGAGTCACTGAAAACAAAATGCAGGTTCTAATACTCAAATCCTTCCCATGCCCTCTTGGTGGGATACGAGATTCGAACCCGTGACGCCCACGATGTGTTTTCGCCAGTAGGCAGACATCTAACCACATGGGCATGGCGACGCCTACCAGGTTCCATTTTTGTAATTATTTTTTTTTAATGCATGTAGCCATTCAATCCCATGAAAGTAGGAATATCTCGGCTTTAAATGCGTGGCCCGTTTTGGTGAGAAGATTGTTTTGTGGATAGAAATTTGGAATTTTGAAATTTTGCCCGGACAGCATCGTCTCCGCCTATTCTTTATCCCATTTTGAAATGCCAATAGTTTTTCAACGTGCGTAATTTATACACAGGATCTCCGAAACATATCTGCCCTTATTCGAGAAGGCTAGACGTCGGGCTTCCCCACCGAAGAAGCCAGGGGACCGTCACTAAAAAAATGCAGATTCTAATATATGCGAATCTCGCTGATTCCTCCCTTCCCCGACGGTAGGGTCCGAGGCTAGCAACACGTGAGTTTTTCACCAAGTAGCAATCACAGACTAACTGTGGTAGCAACCGCCTAACCACGGCGACCCCCACTCTCCTCTCCTCCGCCCCCCCCCCCACCCCAAACCATCTTCTATTCCATGTTCACGTTAAGCACCTACGTATTCTTCGCAAATCTAAAATCATTCACGAAAAGGCTTGAGTGTCACTACAACAAGACACATTTACCCTCATTTGATCTTTTTTACTATACACAAGTACGAGAATCAACCTCAGAGCCGAGGTTTCACCTGTGGGTGTTATTATTAGCAAAGAATCAAACACTGTAAAACTAATATTGATGATGATGATGATAGCAATAATAAATATAATAAAGATAACTGATTATTGTCTGATTATGATGATAAAACAATAATTTCATAACAATAATATAATGGTAGACCTTTCAAAAGCATAAGGCTGCAACTGAGCGGAGGCATAGCCAACATGACGCAAATCCTATGCCATAGTTCTCTTGTGCTCTCTCATATCTTATGCCAGTTGCGCGCTTCTATTTGGCACGAGTCACACTAACTGTGGCACGAGTACCTGAATGATGCAAGTGTTTGACAGAGTATGGGCGGTACAATTTACAACGTATTCGCCCCGCGCAAAGAGACACCCCTACACAGATAGGCGTCCTTGGCCTAGCTCAAAGAATATGCTACTGTCTTTGGCCTAGATCTAGCCTAGCAGCTGCTGTCTTACTACCGTTGTTCATATACGGATGACAAACTAAAATAAGGTCATCGGAGGGGGTGGAGTGGGGGGGGGGGGGGGACAGTCTGTAATCTGCACCCTGTGCGACCAGAGGAGTAGCAATAATGACGGGTAATTGTGCACCGATCTGAAAGAGAGCAACACTATTTTATAATTGCTATTATGACTACTTTGGCCTTACTTGTCTTCCTGGTGGTGGGCTACTTTGACGTATTCCCATTTTGACGATGCCCTGCAACATCATGTAATACGTAATGTATTGTAGACCACCACATGTAGGCCCATTGTAATAATACATGTATGACTGATTACATAGCCTATTTCACTCCCAATGTGTTGTATATTATCATTCTGTACCTGTGCTAAGGAAACTCTGTTCAAGACTGTTATAAAGAAATGGCTCCCTCCCTCTCACCCAACCTTATGTTGGTATGAAGCAGAGAGATTTAGGAATTTGCTGATTTGTGAGATAACAGTTAAAACTCCAAGTAGACATCACAGGCAGGGAGCGTTTTTTCCCCCTGTTATTATGTCGTATGGGATACAGTGACACAACAGTTTGGAGGTGATATCTCTCGAAGCCTGAGTCAGTGTTCTCGCGTGACATGAAATCTCCACCAGAAACTGATTGGCATTTGCACCATGAAACAATGAAAGACCGAAAATTATAATAGGCCACAGTAATAATAATGATATAGTCTGCTAGTTATAATCATGCCATAGCCAATAAAATATGCATGTAATGACTACCAAAACACATTATAACAACACAACATAAAGTGCACATTTTATCCATTCTCATCAACAGCATTAGAACATCTTATGTGGCCCAGATAAAGTACGTCAAACAATAAAACGAGGAAGGGAAAATAATTTCATGGGCACATATTGAATGCTAGATCTGAATTAGTACCTGCACCAACTTGCGTACGTGCACTGAAATGCGAGATGGAAGTCATTGCTGGATGAATATTTAAAATACATGATTTTGAGATATAAACAAACCCAAAACAATGCCTCCAGCATATTTCTGTACCTGATGTCTCCACCAAATTGATGAAAATACCGTAGCAGTTACATTGCAGCGATACATCATCACATGGTCCTATTTGTAAACAATGTCATGTGACCTTTCACCTTTTGACCCGAACCCGAGTAATATTGTCCAATGGATATTTTGGGCGTTTTCTGTCCGGTCCCGTCAACGCGGGAAGCTTCGGCGTTGTCAAGACTGAAGAAGTTTGATCGACCCTTCCACGACGTGCGAAATTAATCTTTAAAGCTGGCTACTTTCACAGATCAGTCATCTAGACTCAAAATGGATGACCACACCATGGAAGACTTCCAGAAAATAGAAAAAATAGGGGAGGGAACGTATGGTGTCGTTTACAAAGCGAGAGAGAAATCATCCGGCAGGCATGTAGCCCTCAAGAAAATCAGACTGGATGCGTAAGTTCGTATTAGCAGATGTCGAGTCTCGATGTAGACCTAGATCTAAATCGAGATAAGGCGTAATTTAAAGCGTTACCACATTTATGCCAGGCATTGAAGTGTAGTTTTTCAAACGTTGCACGCACCAGCAAGTGAATCTACTTTGGTTTTATCGGATGAACTTTAAGAAGGAACATATCAACTCGAAAGTAAAGACAAAGTTATTAGTTATATGATTTCCAGAGGTCATACATGGTGGATTTCAGATAGATCTAGATCTAGTCTGTGTTGTGGGTTAGCACTAGCAGTGTTGTTAGAGATTCAGATTCTAGACAAGATTTGCCTCGGCAATATTGATTTAAACCAGGTCTGCTGTCTGCCATTACTGACGGAGCCTTCAGCAAATCTAAGTATCTAGCCATGTACGGCACAGTACGCTGTGGTAAATCAACTGTAAGTTTAGTCTTTAGCGATTTTTTGAGTATTGGATGTTAGTGGGTGTATTTGCTTGAGAATAAATTAGGGAAGTCAGATCACAGTATTCAGATAAGTGCTGCTTTGCAGATGGGAGTGTGATATAGTTATGAAGAAATGAGATACTTTGAGCATACAAATGAAGAGATAAGTAGGGAATTCCCATGATTTTGTATCTCTGTCAATAATATCTGACAGTTATGGAACTTTCTCTCATAAGAAAAATATCAAAAATGGTATGTCAGATGTTCATTTGAATACTGCAGTTTCTGAAATTATCAAGATTTAATGACGCCATGGTGATCTATGTTTTTACGTTCATTTTCCAGAGAGAGTGAGGGTGTGCCTAGCACAGCTATCAGAGAAATTTCCTTGTTGAAGGAACTAGACCATCCAAATGTTGTCAGGTAACATTTCCCTATAATATTTCCTGTGACAAAATCTAGAAATGACATATCCAAAGAGAGAATTCTTTCACGATGGACAAACGAAAAACAGTATACATTTTGTCACTGTGAAATTGGCCATAGGGCCTACAAATTGTTCAACAGTGAAAGAGAGATAACCAAAAATTAGAATATCACATCAAATTTCTGTCCCAGGCTGCTTCGTATATATTTTAAGTGCAATTTTATGGAGTGAATTTTTTAGCAGTAGCAGCGAATTTGCATTCCCTTTATTTACATCTCTTTTACTTGAAACTAGGACATGCTGAACAGAATTGAAATGAAAAATGTAAATTGCAAAATGCTGAGTGTTATAAGATGAAGATTTCAAGGGAAAAAAAAAGAAGACGAGGGAAATGAACATGTAATTTTATTTAAAACACAGAATGCACAGAAAGCTTGTGTTTGAAAACAGATTTTTGTATGAAAATCCCTTGGAGGGTGTTTGAATACCTTGTTACAAAGTATCAAATTGTAGATGCTGATTTTCTATTTTTGATGATGGGATATGTAAACATGATCCAGTTGACCAAGGATTACTTGAACTGATTGAGAAACTGAACAAGTGTTCGAGGAATCCGTAATCTGAGTTATGCATGAATTGCCATAGTAAACAGAACAAAAAAGAACAGTAGTAGCATTACGATAGCATTCAACATTAGTTATACATTAATTATGATGCTGTGAGTGTGAATCACTCTTTCCTTGTAATTTTTTTTTGTAGTTAGGCTAGGCTTACATGGAGGCTACATTTAGGCATAGATTGATAAGTGAATGAGTCAATGGTTGAAGGGGAAGAGGGGTGGACCCAAGTAGGGTGGCTTTGCAAAATCACAAGAACACTTGTATATATAAACACAAGATTTTGTTCTCTGCTCCATCTTTCCCTGGTGTGTGGTCTCCACCTTCCCTCCCCCCCCCCCCCCCCCCCCCCATTTTCTTTCCGTTTCTCACCCAGATCTCTGACACAAACCTGCCATACTTTAATTATCAGTATTGTTTTGTGTGTGAAAGTGATAGGGTGAGTTGGTGTGAAGGAGGAAAAAGACTTCTATGTCATCAAGTCAGCATGGAGAAGCAGTAAAATTACACTGATTCACAGTCGCTAAATTGAGGGAGAGAGGGAAGAGAAACAAATGAATGCAAATGAAAAGACAAGTTGAGTGACCAACTGGAAAGGTGCGCCCACTTCTTCTCTCATGTGCTAAAGGAACGTGCTGACTAGTCTCTATGATGCATCTCTTTCCCACCTTCTGTTTGAGTGATGAGTAATGACTGGTCCATCCTGTCCTTGAAATTGATGTTTTGCACTTGCCATTCCATCCATGTGTAACCGCTTTAAAATCTTAACCATTTCAGGGATTGACAAGGAAGCTTTACTTTAGCAACGCATGGTTTATTTCATCTCATATTAGCTTAGTTAACTCTGTGCAGCCGTAGAATGTGTTTGACAACTCCGTGTTTTCATTATAATTACTCTTAAAATAGATACAGTGGAACTGTGATATTACAAAATTGGATGTTGCAAAATTTCGGCAATAAAGAAAAGGATATGCAGTCCCGTTTTATTTCTTTGTTCTTTCTTCTAATAAAATTTTGGAATTTGTGAAATGCCAGTCCTCCCAATCTCGCTTGTAAAGAAATAGTTTTCTCAACAAGTGAGGAGTAAAACCACATGTCGCCATGCTGAAGATGGTTAAACTGTGCATGTGACCAACTTTTCTTTGTTCAACTACTCCTAGCAATGCACATCGACTCAGACTGCACACTGATGATTAGTTTGTGTGATACTTATGCAATAGGTTAGGCCCAGTAAAACAACCTGGGGTGCTGACAGTGTATATCGTTGTCCACGCAGATGGAAGTAAAGCAGTTTGGGCAGGGTGTGCGGGGTGGGGAGACAAGGAGTAATCTTTACCTTAAGGAATGTTCTGCAAAATTGTAACATGCGCAGACAGTAGTCTGGGAGCAGTCATCAGTTAAACTGCGTTTATTGTTTAGCCTACACATTACCCTAGTTTTTAGCGCAAAATAATACTGCCTTCGTACTCAAAGGGGAAAAATAAAACAAACAAAAATGAATGAAACCAATTGAAAAACACATGCACAGGCTTCATAAGGGGACACTTATCAGGGGAAATAGTTAACAATAACGATGAGTCAATGTATGCTTTGGGGGGGGGGGGGGGGGGGGG
>JBCEWB010000009.1:901030-924576 GCA_039654565.1 Peronia peronii | reverse complement strand
GGTAGGAACTACGGATCGGTATATTTCCCTCCTTTTCCCTGATTTTCCCTCCTTTTTGAGTCAGATATCCCTCCTCCTCTGATGTGAAGGTAAGCAGGTCTGTATACGTGTACAAAATTATGACTGAGTGTTAAGCACAAAAAGGCTAAGTGCGTGTATATATCTACTTTTAGGTGAGAAATGAACAGAAATCATATTTGCTCATGAAGAAGAAAATGTGCTTATGGAAGTAGTGGATAATCCAACGGGTTCAGTCCATCGTGACCACATTTTACTCATGTTCACATAATCAGTCTGAGTTTGACAGAGTAAATCAAATACATGTTCCATTGTGGTGGAACATATTGGTTTCCCTCAATTGTAATCTGTTCATTTATCTTTTATGTCTTCTTTTTATTTCTTTGTTTTTTTCTGTGCCCATCACATTTTTTTTCATGCCCATCAGTCATCAGCCATGCTGTCTGAATACATCTCTGTGAAGAGTAATAGCATTCTCTGCTTCTTGTGCTGTTGTTCCCCTTTGTCCAGGTTGAATCCAGTGTATGACCAAGCCATGAACAACTTGGCCAACCTCCTGAAGGGTCAAGACAAGCCTAGCGAGGCAGAGATGTGGCTGGATAAGGCTGTCTCCGTCAAGTAAGTCTGACCATGAGGTAGCTTACTGTAGTCGAGGATTAGATGTCCACCTGTAGGTGAAAACGTGGATCCAAAGGTAGATGGCGGGAAAGATTTAGATTTAGAACATGCTTACTTTTTTTTCTCAGCAACTCAACTATCTTCTGTCCTCTTATGTAGGGAAATCTGATGTCTAGACTTCTTGGATAATAAGAAATATATTTCAGAGGTCGTGTGTGCATATTTTATTGTTAAAGAACCCTTGGCAGTTAAAATTCGCTTGAAGAGTAGGCAGAGAGGTTGCCACTGGGCAAAAGTTTCTAAATTCCCAATTTCTACCCACCATATTTCCTCTAATCAAACTGGGCATGCACTTAAAGCTGAGATAATTCTGCTTTCTTAGGATAGAAAAGCTACATACATAATAGATAGATCTTGCCATTGCTGACCATGGAATGAGCAAAATTACTTTAGATATCAGATGTTGTCATCAGTTTTCATTTGATTCAAACCAATTTTCTAACCTTTCAAAGCAGATCCAATTCTGTAATTGAAGTAGAAACTACAACAGTGTTGTTGATATAGTATTCTTTACTTTTCTTTCCTTTTGACAAAAATTGTCTATGAGCAATTTGAATTATTATTGTTCTGTAGAGATTTGTTGTTTATTTCATAAATTAGGATATGTTATACTTAGATCGTTGTATATTGTATATGCTAATCTTTCAACACATAGCAACCACTGTGAATAAATCATTTGCAGTAGCAAACTATTATGTATGGTTTCAACTGTACTTTTTTTTTTGCATGAGAAGAAGAAACAATATCAAATAGTCAATGCAGCCAGCTTCCAAACAGAATATTAAAGAATGATTAAGTGACTCAGATTCTATGAATGTAAATAACTTTTTATATGTCAGAGACAGACTTCATTTAGTATTTTACGAACTGAGCTCAAATCTGAAATAGCAGCACTTTGAGTGTTTTATTCTGCAGTGAAATAAAACAAAGAATAGATAAAGAAATCATCTGTAGTCATTCTCTACAAAGCCCAACTTTAAATTTCATTACATGTGATCATGTTTGTTTGCCCATGTATTATTCTGCATAATCATGTGCACACCAGTGCATTGTCTCTGTATGTAGAACACTTTAGTTCCGTAAATGCTTTGTGCCCTTGATTGGGGGGGGGGGGGAGGGGGGGGGAAAGGCACCATACTTCCCACTGTTGAGTTCTCAGGCCTTGCTTGATTTCACTCCCTTTTATTGTTATTCTTGTAATATTATATATACGTGTGATAAACATGAAGTGTAATTTAATGTCTTATTTCAACTCTTAGTCCAGACTTTGCTGCGGCCTGGATGAACAGAGGAATTGTCAAGACCGCCCTCAAGAAGTATGAAGAAGCAGAGAACAGTTACCGAGAAGCTCTCCGATGTCGTAAAAACTACCCAGACTGTTACTATAATTTGGGTAATTTGGTAGGTACTGAGGAGAAAACCTAAAGAAATATCATTTAGTGTAATTTGTGTATGGGATTGTACTCATGTATTTTCCTTCAGTCTGGCATCAGTTATGCAAACCATGTTTCTTACTGATTTTATTATTTGTACCAGAATCTAGCCACAACTGTGTTCTCTTTTACTGATACACTCTTAAGATCCATCGGACAGTGGGACCGTCGGATGGTTTCAGCCACAATACCCAGTGGATAGTGGGAGTGTCTGCTGAGATTTACAATAGAGTTGTTATTTCCGGCCAGAATTTCAAATTTTTCTTAACATTATTTCCAGTCCAAGTTCTTCATATTGTAGAGCAACGATAATAGCGGGTTTTCAATGTTGGATGGCTAGACATTTCAGCTCCTTTTGCGTTGTGTTCTGGATTTCTTTAGATCTATATTTTTGTGTGAGGGTGATGACCCATCATGGTTGGGAAACCAAAATAACGTTTACTAATACATTCTGAAGCATCCGGTTGTTTCAAAAAACCGAAGAGGAGAAAAGAAGTAGTAATGGACTCTCAGATAGATCTAGATCTAGTAAGGAAAGCGGTTGAATAGTGACAGTGATCCACATAGCTCACGTATCAAACTAGATCTACATTACAAATAGATTGTTCAACACAGACATGGGGTGAGTTGATAATTTTGTATACTTTTTTTGTTACTGCTTTTCATTCTTTTGGAATTGGTTTCCTTACTTGCCTGTCCAATTTCCATGAATTTAAATGTATGCCACTCATATGTTTTGAATGATAGTATCATCAGAACAAGGACTTTAGAATGTCATCTATAATTCTCTTTCATCCAGAAAAAAACTCTGGCAAATAGAAAAAAAAAATTGGGGTCTTAAAGAGTTAACTGATTTCCAAGATACAAGTCATCATTCGATTGATTTTTGCTTTGAATTGTGGGTCAAAATCCGAGTTGCGAACAAGCTCCAGATATACTGCTGCTAGTTGATGCAGTGAATGCCACAAAGCCCCTTAGTTTCCTGTTCCTTGGTTGTTCTGAGCACATTTACCTTGCCATATGTTGTGATTCCATTTTGTGCAGTTATTTTACCAAATTTTTGTTTTGTAACCAAACTTTGATAAAGTGAACATACTTTATAAAATCAGTTTATTTCTCTACATTCTCTTTTACTACGTTTTTATGTCAGATTTGTTGTTTAAACATAGTTTTCTTACTTAAACAACTTCACAAAAAAATTAGCATGTTTGTTTGAGGGTCGGAACGGATTAATGGTATTTCAGTCACTTTCAGTGGGGAAAATTGGTATGATACATGAGCAAACTGATTTACGAGCTTGGTCAGGGAACGAATTAACCTTGTGATTCAAGGTGCCACTATATATCCATACACAATAATTATTGTAGCCTAAGATGATTTTTATCTCTATATTTCATCCACTGATTTTGCAAATAGGTGAGTGTTCATGCTATAAATTTTTGTTCATTTGTAAACATCATTACAAAGATGAATCTTGTCCGAATACTAAATTTGCTAACATTTGACCTTCTGCCCTTCATTTCCTGCACAGTATCTGGACATGCAGAGATCACAGGATGCATTGACTGCCTTCTACAATGCAACATTACTGAAACCTACTCACTGGAATGCCTGGAACAACGCAATCATTCACCTAGATGAGCTCAGTAGGTTCTCTAGTTACATCAGAGGATTCATGTGGTTGCCTTAACAAGTACAGTAGCTTTTTGTGCAGCTCGTTTACATTTTTTGTGTTTTTTGGAAAATATTAGAGCTGTTTACATCCTTTGGCTTGGTGTTGATCATAGTGCAATAATTTAAAAACTGTAATGTTGCCTTCTGTGTAATCATTCAGATGAATAAACAACTTATTTGGCACATCTTGACGGTGTTGGTACCAGCACAGTACAAACCTCAGATTGTAACTAAACATACTGAGTCAACAAGTCACTTCCTTGCTTAAGATTGGTTTATCGCAGATCTCGTGAGACAAACCCAAGTTTTGGCTTCATTCTCATGTTTGTATATTTGCATATGACCTGAGTGATTAATTTTTTGATGGAGTTTGAAATAGGTGCACTTGCATCCATATTTGACAGTCTCAGTTACAAATATTGTGGATCCAACAGCAATTTCCTGGTCATCTTTTCTCTTCTTTCAACAGAGATATGTGTAACCTTTTATAAAAAGTTTTTCAAAACCATTTTTCAAATCATTGTAAATATCCAAACTATTTTGAACCCAGCCCAGATGATCACATTATTAAGATTCATGTTCAATGTAAAAAAACAAGTAATAGTTTTCAACATGTCTTCATTATTATGTTTTTCACTTCTTTCTGGCACAGGATATTTTTACCTGTAGTGTCTATGTTGTAACCCTCAGGCCGTTACCAGCAGGCTGTAGATTTGGCTCACACAGCACTGAAACACGTCCCAGACAATGCCAACATCATGTACAGCCTGGCTAATGTCTACGGCAAGATGGAAAAATATCCAGAGAGTGAGAAATGGTTCCTGGCTGCCGTGAAGAGAGATCCACAAAATCCACAGATTCCCCACAACCTAGGTAAGTCATCATTTGGTTCTGTTCCACAAGAGTTCATCTGATTTTAAATGATTCATTTTTGGCATTCAGGTAATGATAGAAATATTTATGCAGTAGACCATACTAGTAGCTACTTAATTCATCCACTGTTGATGTTGTTTTTCTTCGCGTTTGGCCAGAGTTTTTAAGAAGCTTTTTAAAGAAAAATAAAGTACACTTGTTTTGAAAAAATATTATGAATCTATATGAAGGGAATTGAATAAGCAGTTGAGATTTGCATGTTTTGTGCGCAAGTAGATCAATATGGGTAGAATTTCTCAAAATTTCATTACCAAACCAGTGTAAGGACCAAGTCATGGAGTCGGACAAAAGTTTGCATGTCGAGTATTTGGCGCATTGGAGCAAAAGAGTTGAATATTATTAAGTCAGGTTTTCTGGTATTCATTAAACTGTCCACAATATAGTACCTTCTTAAATTGTAGTTTTCAGATTTATGGCTATCTCTAGACTGGAACATATATTTAGAAGCCTTCTGGTTTAATAGTACAGCATTTGCATTCACAATTGCTTGTTGCTTATCATATTTAATGGTCATGGAATTTGGTAATAAAATTTGAGCACTTGCTCATTGTAACTGTCACTTGGTGCCATTTCTAATCATAATTTCTCATTTTCTAGAAAAACGTTTGATGTTCTCAGAAGAGTCATATTGTTTGTCAATTTTTGACCATTTGGCAGATTACCGTGCTTTTTTCACAGAGCTTGATAAACTTTCCTAGTTTTGATTTGCTGTTCTTGACAAATTTGGCCAGTTGTTTTATATGTGTACTCTGAACTCAGTTTTTTATGATCATGTTGTTACTTTTTTCCTCTTTGTGTTTATTTCATGTGAGATTTTGCTTTGTAATAAGACTTAACTTATTTCTCGCAGGTGTGCTGTATCATCGCTGGGGCAAGTATCAAGAAGCAGAGAAAGCCTACCAACGATCTCTTCAGTTGAAACCAGACGACCCTATTCTGATAGAGAACATGAAACTTCTGAAGCCAAAGCTGAAAGCTCATCCAAAGGAAAATTAGAGGGGTGAAAGGGACATAAGATCAGATTTTGTGTTTTCTAATTCATGACACTGATGTTTCTGATTTTTTTGTTTGTTGTTGTCAATCACTTTTCATATTTTTTTCATTTGGTGTGATTTGATTATCCATTAGCCGAGTAGATTTTATTTACCAGATGCAATATAAGTTGCAGGTGAAAAGTCTAAATGGAAATGTAATACAAATGCAATCCCCGATTGAAGTTTGATGTGCATATATCCGGGGATTCTGCGACTCATGCAAATTAAGGGGTCATTGTTAGGATATTTGTGATTAAATATCTGCACTCCATCTAAAAAACCCCACATGAAAACCAAAAGATGATAAACTGTTCATAAGGAGACCTTTCTCTTCTAAATAAATGGTTTGCAGTCTCATGAGAGCTCAGTGAAACGGGTTGTAGGTCTAGATCAAACTGATGGGAATGCCATTTGCCCTTTTTTTTTTTTTTTTGTTAATTCCAAAAAGAAGTGTTTTTTTTTCAAATTATCAGCATTCAAATTTTTTTTTCTTTCACCCACAGTCTCCTCTCCCCCCATCTTTCTTAATCTGGTAGTGCTTGTAACTGTTAATTATATGAATGTAGTTAAGTTTTCATTCACATATTGAATAGGGTGACCTGAACAAATGGTGCCGAAAGATTTCTCTCTCATTAGAACTGTTTATCATCCTTCGCCTGCTCATGAAATTTATTAGCTCAGTAATTTATCGAAGCTGTGTTGGATAACAAAAATCTGTGATGTGGTGGGTGAATGATCTTTTGTAGTGATGAAAATTTATTGTTGTGCTGAAGGAATGTTAGAATGATGTAACCCATGAATATTTGATGAATTTTGCAGCTGGTATACCATTGAAAATATCAAGAAATTAATGAAATATTGAAACATGAAGTCCTTAGCAAATCAAATAATAACCCAAAGTATTATGCAGGCTAAATAAGTTTACAAACCTCATATAGTTTGGAAATTAGATAAAATCATTGGACTGCATTATTTCTATGCTTATCAGTATAATGTGAAGCATATAAGAACTGGGAACAGAAAAAAAGGAAGGAAGAGACTAAAATGAATCTCCTTTCTTAAATTTGTTGTGTATCTCTCAATGACAGAAAGTGATTTGCCATGTATGAATTCATGTACTTTTTATAGTTTATTATTTTTAATGATCATAAAGAGAAAACAAAATATTTTATATATAAAAAACAACCCCCCCCCCCCAAAAAAAAAGAAAACAAAAAATTACCAGGGTCTGCCTGTATCACAATTGTTGATGCCTCTAAATCCCAGTGAGATGGTTGTGAAATGTAGCCTAGAGATGAGTGTAAAGACTTATTTTGCTATGCTTTATTATCAGGCAGTGTGAATTGACAAAAGTAGTTTTGAAAACTGTCACTGCTCATATTAATGTTTACTCTGTTTTGATGCAATATAAAGAGATTTTACATTATCTCCCTGCTCATCATAAGATTGAGTAGGCTTGGCAGTACTGGTCACTGACAATCTATGGAAGGCTCACTTAGAAGACATGCTGCATATTTGTTTTTTGCAATGACATGCTGAATGACTGTGTTTCAGTGGAATACTAAGTTTGATACAGATTTTCAAGGCCTACTCCAGCTAATGTGAATACAAATCAAAACTCAGCTAAAACCAAAACTCCCTGACTTTAATTCTCGACATGTTGCCCAGGCTTATGAGGGAGACTAAAGAGAATGCATCATGTGCTAATTGCTCATGTGATCCCTAACGCATATGCTGCTGCTGCTGCTGGATTTTCCCATCATGTCCAATGAATAAGCAGGCTGGTCATTTGCTGATGTGGGTCACCATGTGCAAGTAAAGCCAGTTTTTGAGGCACAAAGTCATTTACAGATGCATGTAACTTGCTTTGCTAAGAGTGTCTGTTAAAGTGTGTGATTCACATGAGCTTGAAAATCTGCCATTATTTTCAAATTTCTTTTTTGCCATAATTTAGAAAGTTCATGCCATATTCGTTTATCATGTGAATAAAGGTTTAACAAATCAGTTCCGCTAACTGTGTGTAGTAAGATAAGATATGATTAAAATTCATTTGCCCTTAAAATGAAATTAATTTCAGTCAGAGATGATGAGACACAGTGCATATGTAAGATGCTTTCTCAGTTATATATGGACAAAAATATCATGAATACCTGCAGAACAAGGCAGACTCAAGAAACATTGCCTCAGGATAAAGAGCTACCAGTACCACTAAGATATATATTACAACTGTGCTATCATCACAGTGTAGTGCCAAAAACTAGGCTGCCATGTTGACTGGAAACAGGAAAAAAAATGTTTAAGTTATATTGCAGTAAAAAATGATGTTTTGATAAGACAGCATTGATAAAGTGATATTCAATGATTTATTACTCTTTGCTTTGTTGTACTGTGAATAGAATAACATGTATTTTTTAGCTACCTTTCCATCACATTCCAGATATCGAGACTTCAGAGCAATCGGAATTAAGTGCTTCATAATATCAACAGTCACTTGCCTTCTCCATGTTTGTGTATATTTCCAAATTGATCTAAATTTTTGTCTGCACTGTATTATAGTAATATATATATTTCATTGGATTTTTGTCCACAACGTCCATTAATTCTGTTATACAAACTATTATTTTTGAATGACACTAAACAGCATAATAAATATTATCATCATCATTTTGTCTTGTCTTTCATGGGTAACATCAAAAATAAATATAGACTCTCATTTTTTTTTCTGCAAGTCAAGAAAAGTAAACATAAGATTTAAGAAGGCTCTGGGTTTTTTTTTCATATTTCCAAATGGGCTTTTTAATATGTGGACCTCTTTCACTGTCTGTGATTGATCCTAATTCATAAAGCATAAATTATTGTAGATCTTTAACATATTTACAAAGTTCTGTAAATGTTTGGGAACTACCAAACACAGTTCATCCTTCCAGTTTCTGAAAACAGTAATTTCAGACATGGTGTTGGTTGCAAGCAATTTTGGTTTTTGTGAGCTGTTCCCATCAATGGATCAAACTATGTTAAATTTCACAGAAAGCAAAAATAAAAGGATTTTGATGAATTTTTGCAGAAACGGATTACAGGAAGACTGCAAGGGACCGATAATTTGTTGGACCTGTTGTGTATAGTTCTGGTATAAATAATTACAAATTACTATTTCATAAAACTCCTAATATTACTACGCTCATTACTCCTATATTGTTGCTGTTATACTATAGTTATTAGGAACCAGAAGATACTCATTTTTTTGTGTGTGAGGGCACTTCTTGCTGTACAGCTTTTTTGCTAGAAAAAGATAAGTTGTGGTCATGATTCAGTCTTTGCTTATTTGACTTTGATCACTCATTATTGGTTAGCATCAAGTATTTTTTTCCACACTTTCAGCTCATTATTTTTTTCCAAAACCTTGTAAAGCAATCATGGGGATCATCCGCAGTTTATTCCATGTTGGCTAATTGAATTTGAAAATTGTAGATGAAATACGATGGTTTTACATAATCACATATTGATATATTTTTAAAGATTATTTTGATGGCTTGGCTAAAGACTCAGTCATGCACCACCCTTTCCACAGGCATATGGCAGAGTCTCACACCAGACCATTAATTTGTTTCAATATCATGTTCTGAGAAAATGCTAAATGATATCTGACGAATTCCAGGTTGTGATATTTGTACATGCCAAATATAAATTCTTATATTTATTGGCAGTTTAAGTATGCCAGTATAGTTTTTGCTGAAAAATTGAAGGCATCAGAGAAGAGGATATTAATGCTCCCTAATTATATACATTTCACCACTATGTTCTTCTGCTCTCTTGTGTATTGTGTTTATTTTGATACAATTTTGAAACTATTCTTGTAGTTGTGGTAACATTCATTTTTCTGTTTTACGACTTTCATCTTCCATAAAGCGGCTACCTTATTTGATACTATAGTATGAAATATTATACTACCATGCATGGCATATTTCATAAAGATATTCATATTTATATTCATTAAAATTTGAAAACTTTGAAAATTTTTTACATTACTTTTTGTTTCTCTCCCTTTCACATTCTGTTCACTTTGTTTATCTCTGCTTCATTCTCTACTTCCTCCTTTCTTGCGCCATACATTTCTTAAAATGCTTGATTGGAACTCAACCATTGCAAGAAGAGATGCATAAGTAAAGCAGGATTGCTTTCTTGGTGACAGTTGCTATATGAGATGCAACATGATGAAATCAGGCTCTTGTCAGATTTTGAGCATGTGGAGTTATTTGTATCACTGTAAAGGTTATTCATTTCTCTTTCTGTGTGTGAAAAAAGTTTTGTTCTAACCTAAGTAGAAGTGGAGCTAATGGCAATTAAAGACGATGGGGGTGACTTGTTGCTGCAGCTGAATTTAGTGAGAAAATGGCCGATCACTTTTGTAAATCCTTATTAGTCTTTGTTAGCCCATGCCCCTAAATTACAATTTTTGGGCTTTTACTCAATCTATTTCAGCAAATATAACTCTGAAATGCATTTTTACATTGATATAGAAGGAAGTCTGTGAAGAAAAAAAATTGCATGAAAAATTCGTTCACTCTTGAAAAAAACGTGATTTCTCTGGTTGCGTTTGACAAGCGCCTGATTTCATCGTGTTGCGTCTCATATATATGGAGCAGATTACAATTTTTGTAGTTTCATTTTCTACACAAAATGCATTGCCCAATTTACTTTGAATGCGTTCTTTCTTGTTACTACCAGTTTCTCACATGTATACAAGTTTTGACAAAATTATCTAAAATAATGTGTTGTGATCTATATGTATTTGTTCTTCAGCCAATCAGAATGAGTTGAAAAGTTTCTAGACTTAACACAGAAATCAGGGGGTTGCATGTGATGATGGTTTGAAATAATGTTTTTGTATCACAAAATGGGAAAGGACTTTCATTTGTGAATTAGAAAATATTGCTTTTACGAATAGATCATAAATGTCTCGTGGCCTATGTCGCTGGGCTAGAACGGAGAAATCGGGCTTTTAATGTGATGATGGGGTCAGACATCAAATTCTTTTTTTTTTTTTATTGCAGAAATTGAAATTCCATTAATTTCTGAACAAGACAGTATTGGTCTTACCCTCAATTTATAAATATTTCTCCATTAATATCGGGTTCGACCGTTCATTTAAACTCTTATTTTCTCAGAATTTCGTTGATTGCTGGGAGTCCCTCCTTGTCTCTTTAAACTACAATATCTCTGGCTAGAATAAATCTATCTCAGAACTTTTTCACCGGCTGAAAGGATATGAAATATGCTTTCACATGATAACAAAACCCCCATATGGTGAAAAATTGACATACGTCTCATTTTGACTGGCTGCGAGACAAATATATCAGGGTGTTATTGGGTAAATAAACAGATTTATATGTAAAACTATTTGTTTTTGCCAGTTTGTTTCCTATTTTTAGCTACACTGACAGGTTATCTTTGTCTCTTGAATTTGCAGCATTTCTGGCTAGATCCAAGTTAACTCCAAAATTGTTTTTACCACAAGAGAGTATGAATTCAGGTTTTGCATGACAGAAATAATTCAGTTTGGTGGAGAATTGACATGTGACTTATGTTGACTGGCTGCAAGACATTTTTTTTGGCTTGTACGTGACGCAAAATACTTTCAAACAACAGAAAAGAACAGAACATTAATTCTTATCAGATTGACGCATTTACCCATAGTGACTGTTTAAGTATTCATCTACACATATAAAGCAGAACCTTTGGTTATCAGGAGCTTTATGGATGCATATCTGAGCTTCTCTTATATCTCTCCCACTGTAGGGGAGTTTCCCATTCGATATTAATAATCATTAAGTCTGTACATCTCACAGAAAGGAAATACTGAAAGGTTTGACTGCAAAAAGATATAAATCAAATTTTCTTATTTTGACAAAAGCATGACTTTCACGTCTCTCAAGCGTATTGTGCTAAATATAAGAATTCCAATGATTTATTATCGTTGTAACATTTATAAAGTATTTTTTAAATCAGGTCAGATAAAGGTATCATCTCACACATCTATCACTGAAATGTTTAAAATGGTGCTTGTCACAGTTTGTGATCAAACCCTTCAACTTTTCTTTTTTTTATTATTGTTTCATCATTTTACCAAGAACACTAATCATATGAAATTATAGTAATTTTTATTACATTTATTTCATATGGGTTAGTTTCCTTCAGTCACATAGCATATATTATTGCATCCATAATTGATTCCCATATACATGAGACTTTTTTATTTCAATTGAAGTTGATTGTATAACTAACACCTTTGTGTCCCATTAAACTCATCATGTCTTCCTTTCTGTGCCCTTTTTTTCTCCATTGCTCTAATTACTTTATTTTTGAGTGCTTTGCAGCTTTTTGTTGGTTCATTGGATTTTTCATTTTTAAATTTTTTTTTATTGGATCAACTATTTGTTATTGCAATTTGCTGTGGTACCAGCCAGTCTTTGAAATGTTGACAGCACAGAAACGTGAATTTGTGCCTGGTTAATGCACCTCTTGTAGTTAATTATCAGTTTATAATTATATTATTGTAATTTTATTAGCATTAATATTTTACATTCTTTCCCAAAAACTTAATGTATACTACTAAAGTATTTACATGCATTTCAAAAAGTTTACCGATGAAAAATATTTTGATCATTAGTTTTAGCCCAACATAGTATAAAAAGTTTGTCTTTTGATTTTTCAAATTTTTTGGGGGATAATTTTTGTTTTTGTTGTTTTGCTTGTGTTTATGGAGATCAAATCAGATTTGTTCCTAAATCTATCATATATGCAATTGACCTTTTGTGGCATAATGGTTAATTACAATGTCTTGTGTTTGATAGATGTAACAAGAACTTTACACTAGAAAATCTCATATGATTCTATAACAGTGTGTTGATAAAATGATAAATCATTACATTTATAGTGTTATTTATACAATAATTGTTTCTTTTGTTTTTTTTTCAGTCAAAAGTGAAATAAAATGAAAACAAAATGTTTGGTGTAGACCATACTTGTATCTTATTTCTTCTTCTTCTTCTGCTTTTTAAAAAATCATTCACCCAACTATTACACTATGTAACAAGGACATCAATAATACAAAACTAGTTGCATTTTGATTTCAGAGAACAATGGTATCATTACCTAGGGGAAAGTAGAAAAAAAAAGCATAGCAATGCAGTCATTTCTAATTTCCATTTAAACAAACAAACAAACAAGCAGATGAACAATTAAGTAAACAACAAAAATAAACAAGGAAACAAATGCATGTAATAATAATAAAAAAATAAACATAAAGAAGAAGTGATAACATAATGACAAAACTAATTTTATTTAAAAATGAAAGGCATCAGACGTTGCAATACAATGGAATACAATGGAAACGCTCCAATAACTAGCAAATAATACTTTCTAAATCAAGGAATTGAAAGGAAAAAAAAAAGGAAAATGCTTCAAAGAGTTTACAGCTAGAAAAGAAGAGAGAAAAGGGAAGAATGAATGTTATGAATTCATAAGAAAAAATGGTTTAAATATCCAACACATCGATAAAATAATGACAAACAACTTTCAACTGCCACAGAGATGGCCACAAAAGATTAACTTATAGATGTAAGAGTGACCACACTATATTTCGTTTATCTTTGCAGAAAAATTCGGCAACAGGACGTCCTGAAGTCACATGATCTGAACTTCCGTTGAATCGACGTGTATACCGGAAATTAGACTGGTTACACGGTGGAGATTGACAACAAGGTTCTTGAATTGACTTGCGATAACAAATTCAGTTGGATATAGATTTGCAGCTGCACAAAGCTGTCTCGGTCTCCACTATGTTGACGAAATTTGAGACGAAATCTGCTCGTGTGAAAGGTAAAAATAGCTGAACATAGTCGAATAGTAAACAAGGAGCTGGGTTTTATGCGGATAGAACGGTCGCAGCATAATGATGGAAAGACCGGATCGTTTAGGACCACAATTACCGGCAACTTACGACTTGTCTTCATTAGATTTCAACATGTCAGCATGGTGCAGCAAGTTGAGAAAACCTGCTGAAATGTTCCATATTGCATGTGCCATTTAGCAGTCCCAATAGCGTATGAGGGACACTGATATGAAACACAAAATTCCTATTTTTGAAGCATGACTGATACATGTAGTCATTGTAGATCTAGTCTCCTAGATCTAGTATCAAGTATTAATAGTCTACATGATGAATCAGTAATACGTAGATTTAGATCTGTAGATCTAATAGTCACTCAAACAGCGGATAGAAACGCCGTTACAGTCATGTGCAAGGCAGAAGATTTTCACGGGAAACATAAGTTGGATTTATCTGTAGCCAAACTTTTGAATACAGAGAGCAGAATAAAGCTAAATTATGTGTTCAACTCTCCTCCTGACTAGGTTATCACTTGCTTTTGACAAAACTTTTCTTGGTAACTGTTGATAAGACATGGTCAGGCACTACCTTCTTTTTGTGGTCCCAGTCTGTTTCTACCATGGCGACCTGGCACATATCGATTATTGCCTATTATGGGCCTATAGCAACATGGATATGATTGCTAATAATGTCTATTTGTACGGACAAAATGATCTAGATTAGTTACTGACTGTGTTGGCGTTGTCTGAGTGTTTCAAATGACTATTAAATTTTTTTGGTTGATTTTATTGGTGTTGTGTTATTTTGTTTAGCATGTGGTAGGAACGTTCTATTTTAATAATCAAAATGAACTAGACCAACCCCTCGCCCTAACCTGCTGGGACCCTCGGCTGTGCATACCGCCAAGGCAACAGATACTACTTGCGACTACAGGGTTAATCCTACGGGGGAACTAGTCAATAAATCGTTACAAATATTTGGTATACAGAATACATTCTAATAGCCTTAAGTGACCAGTGAGGTATCGATATATGCCATTTGCACCGGGACCACAAAAAGACGGTAGTGCCCATGGTCATGATGAAATTACACTAAAAAGCATTAGCATGACCAGAAGGATTAAAACTTAGAATTTTGCAGCAGATGTCTGATGTTATTGGTGGAGATTGAATGAATACATCTAGATCTACTTTGTCATTTTCTTGGACACCAGCACAAAATTTTCAGCAGAAAAGCTGAGAAGAGTTAGGAAAAATAAGCCTGTTCAATAGAAATGTTCTAAATTCTTTCTTTCTTTTTTTTTTTTTCAGTGCTTGGTGATCATATTAGCCTACATGGGTTTATTTTGTTGTTTTTGTTTATTTTGTTGTTTTTCCTTCCTTTGGCTAGCTTTCTGCTGCATTTAAAGAAAAATAAAAAAATCCAAGTTTACAACTCTTGAAGGGGTAAAAATTACCTTCGCTTTGTATAAGTATGATGTACACAATGTATATATGAACATTGTACAGGATAACTGAAAATATTTCAAAACTTTATGAAAAGAAAAAAAAAAAAGGAGAATAGTAAACAAATAAAATTTAACTGTCTTGTTGATTTAGAAAAGTGATGATTTTTCAGTAGGGTAATAAATTGATAAAGGTTTACTTGTGTCAGTAATTATTATGCTATAAGTTTGATCTCAACCCAGTTTCATAAATATAGCGAAATTAATCTCTTGAGTAATAAATTTACATGATGGGTAATTAGAGTTCAAATTTATTAAAATAGAAAATTGAGAGTTCACTCTGAACACAAATGAATCTTGTTTTCATGAGGTATTAGGTTCTTAAATGTTCGGACATTGTGTAAACATTTTTGTGAAAATTTTTCTTTTCATGAAATGATTTGGCTTGTATGCCTTTGAATGCTGCTGCTTTTTTAAAAATCTTTTTTTTTCTTTTTTCATAAATTGTATTTTTTGCCTGGACATACAGACTGAAAATCTGTGCTGCTTGCAGTATGCTGTATAATGCTGATTTGGGAAACATAATTATGTATGATAATATAATAAAAGCCAGTTAATTAATATGTTGTTGCACTTCTGCAACGTGGTTGTTGACCTGAAGAATCATAGACTGACTGTTTTAGCCAGTCTTTAAGAATGAATCTTACATAGAATTTTAATGGTAATAGTGTTAACATTCATGAAGTAAATTAACTTGTATTGGAACAATCTGATTTTATCTTTACATCATCTGTAGATATCAGACCTTTGATGAGTTGAGAGACTGTTTGATGATGATGCAGTTTTCATCCACACTAGATAGTGGATATACAACTTGTTTTGTAAATAAGCTATGTGAATTTTTTGCATGTGTAGGAACCCTAATCTGTAGTGTGTCTCTCATTTTTACCAAGTGTATGGAGTAATAAAGAGTTTCGATATGATTGCTACCTTTCTGAGACATGTATCAACTCTTTCAGGGCTTTCTTTTCACCCCAAGCGACCTTGGGTCTTAGCTTCATTACACAATGGTGTAGTACAACTATGGGACTATCGCATGTGCACACTGATTGAAAAGTTTGATGAGCACGATGGTAAGTAGAATGAAAAAGTGTATTCCATTAGTTTATGAATTACCTTTCATTCATCCATAACACATTTCTTTCAAATTATCGCATTTGCTTGACGAAAAAGTTGCTCACCTTCAGCACCATACTCTTGAAAGTGGTGAAATCTTGTTAGCTATTTTGAGAAATTTTTTCATTAGATGATAGAACTGAAGATGCAATAATATCATTGTGATGGGGTGATGTTTTGACATCATATTTTCATATTTGTTGGTTATGCTGTTTGTTGATGTTATTGCACCTTAGAGAAACAAACAACAAAATAGATTTTTTCCTAAATATTTCATTGATTGTTTATTGTTGTTCAGGTCCTGTCAGAGGGATCAGCTTCCATCAACAGCAGCCATTATTTGTCTCAGGTGGTGATGATTACAAAATCAAGGTGAGAGCACAGTAGAGATCATATTTTGTTTGATGAATATTTTAGCTCAAGTTGTTGCAAACCCATTATTGGATCAGTTTCTGCCTGAAAGAGTTGGTGAAATTTGAGTTTCATGAATTAATGCAAACATTCTGATTCATGATGTTATTCTAAATTGTGATATATTGGAACATAGTGTTCGACGGTTTTTATGAAAGAGAATATTGTAATAAGACAAATTTAAAGCAAACTTATTTTTCTTGTATAAGTTGGGAAAACAGTTCTGCGTGAGATGGGCTCCCAGTGCTGAAATTTTAGAGACCCAAGGTTTAGCTCTTTACAATATATGTTTTGTATTTTGTTGATAGGTCTGGAATTACAAAGTTCGCCGCTGCCTCTTCACATTGCTTGGACATCTGGATTACATTAGAACTACATTCTTTCACCATGTGAGTCTTGTGATACATTAAATGCACAGTTGTCATGTCATTGTTTGTCTATTTTTAAAGTCTGACTTTACATGTTTTTGTTCATGTCGTCTTTGATGCTTCAAATTGTTGATCCTGTTTTCTTAAAAGAAAAAGTAGAAATCTTGTATTTTGCACTTGTATTGCACTTCACATTGAAAAAACTATTCATAAATTAGTAAGGCTAAAGTAATAAATATAAGACCCATTCACCTTGGTTGATGTATACATGTAGAAATGTATTTACGCTGTAATGGAAAAGAGGAAAGTCGCCTTACATGTTTTGATTTTCTGTGTTTGTTACAGGAATATCCCTGGATCCTGAGCTCTTCTGATGATCAGACAATCCGCATTTGGAACTGGCAGTCACGTACCTGCATCAGGTATGCCATGTATCTTTCTGTGAAAATTTTTTTCCTTTTGACTACATTTTCTTGTCAAAGAGAAGAGCTGGTCCTTGTAAACAAACTTATGGGCTTCAGGTGATGCTATGATTGCTCCTCTATATTGTTCCACACTGGTTTGATAAATATTTATTTGAACTTTTTAAGTTTCTCAAGGGTGTATACTGTTACAAGTAACATAAGAACAGTGTCTCCTTTTGCCTGTTCAAGATTTGATCCCCAATAACTCCGAGGACAAAATCATTGCAGTACAATCCAATTGTTTTCAGTGTCTTGACTGGTCACAGTCATTATGTGATGTGTGCACAGTTTCACCCCTCAGAGGATATGGTAGTATCTGCTTCTCTGGACCAGACTGTCAGAGTGTGGGATATTTCAGGTGAGACCTAAGGTTTTACTATCCTTCAGTTTGCTTTGTTTTTAGACTTACTTTGTGAAATGTTAGTCTTGCAGACCAGTAGTAAAGTACAGACTCTATTTCCTGTTTTATCTATGAAAGAAATTGTTAATTTTGTGAATAAAATCTTAGTGGGATTGAAATTTTCTGTTAACTAAGTGAAAACTTTAAATAAGAAGATGTATTCAATTTGTGATGTATTACATATACAAGGTGCTTACCTGTATGAAAATGCTACCGCTAATCTCACAGAATTCTGTCTTTGTTGAAAATATATAAATTTCCAGATCTGAGCTGTTGATTGATTTGTGTTTGCAAAAAATGTAAAGAAACAAAGAATAGAATTTTATTACACATGCAAAAATCAATACCTTTATGAGCAAAAAATAAATAAAGGAAAGGTCTACTTATTATAAAGTGTGTGCTGCTGGTTAGTAGATTACACTCATGAAGGAAATATTTTGAAAACATACTTGTTGAAGAAATCAGAAATTTGAGCTAGATATATTTATATTTGCAGGTTTGAGAAAGAAAAATGTGGCTCCAGGACCAGGAGGAATTGAAGATCGCCTGAGAAGCCCAGGACAGACTGACCTATTTGGTACTTCTGATGCAATCGTGAAACATGTGCTGGAGGGCCATGACAGAGGAGTGAACTGGGCTGCCTTCCATCCAACTCTGCCCCTGATTGTATCTGGTGCTGATGATAGACAGATCAAATTGTGGCGCATGAATGGTAGGAAACGGGATAACAAATTGACATTATTGAGGACTTGTGTACGACAAAGGGATGATGGTACATGTAGTGGCAAAATGGAAGTAAGGCTGAATAGGATTGTGCCACAAAACAGATGGCATATAGATGGACAATTTTTCTGTCAGGTGGAAGTGAATGGGAAACATTAGACATTACTGCGTACAACAAATTTGTGTCTTCCACTAATCCCTCCCACGGGATTCTATTTTTGCTGTTTGTTTTCACTGAGGCTTTGTTAAGGGTAGTGTTACGTGTCTTCATATCTGTATGTTGTAATTTCCACAGAATCTAAGGCTTGGGAAGTAGACACTTGCCGTGGCCATTACAACAATGTATCCTGCTGCCTGTTCCATCCCAGACAGGAGTTGATTCTCAGCAACTCTGAGGACAAAAGTATCAGAGTCTGGGACATGAGCAAACGGTGAGCAACATGACAGTTTTGAAATTTCAGATATGTTGGTGAGAAACATTTTTTTTTTTTTCATTTCAGTGATCTATTTATGCTCTGTTGGAATGGTTTAATTAAATAAATTTAACTACAGACATGTCAGGTTATAGAAGAGACCAAATAAATGATAATTTGAAATGATTTGATTAAGACTGTGGAGAATCACTAGTTTTGTGCAAGTTTTAGATATTGATATATGTGTAGGAGCTTGGCTGGGTTAGTCTAAAAAATATTCAAAGGAAATCACTAAAAACTTAAGCGTCTTCTTGTATGTAGATGACTGTTATGTTTCAAATGCAGTTTTGTTCACAATACAGAAAGGTAGTTAAACTGATTAGGCTGGAGAAAGTGGGGATGAAAGGTAGCACCTGTACACCAAGTAATAGTCAACGTGTGATATCTTTTGATGCCTTATTTGACATTGGTGCCCACTTTTATCAGAAACTCCTGTCTTTTACAGAACTGGTGTGCAGACATTCAGGAGAGAGCATGACAGATTTTGGGTTATGGCAGCTCATCCAACCCTCAACTTGTTTGCTGCAGGTATGTCAAGGACTGTCCTTGTGTCAGTACACATCTTATCTCAAATGCTGTCTTGTTATTTCTCTTGTTATCTAAACATTTTTATTAAGATTTTTTCATTAGTGTCATATGTTTTGCTATCAGAACAGTGCCTTACTCTCTTTTGTTTGAAAGTGTTCTGGGTTGTATGTGCATGTTATGTGCCTCTGCCTTTGAACAATTCTAAGTTTGTGATAAGATGGCAATAATTTGATCATTATTAGCCCAGAATTGTTATAGGCAGGACGTGTTAAGTAACCAGTATAGGATCATTCCCAGCAAAGAATTGAAGGGATATCTTTCCACTGAATTACTTTCCAGGCCGCAAAGCTTTATCAGTTAGTATTTCTCTGATAGTGTCAAAGATCTTCACACTATGTGGATCTAGTAGGATTTAGCAGGACTAAACCATGGGGAGAAAAAACAGTGATCAATTTCATGCATGAGTAGATATTGTGAGCTTATTTTCATTCTTTATTATGTTTAATTTTAGATAATCATTATTTTATAATGAATACATATATTCTTTTTATTTTGAGACATGCACTGTGAACCAATAACCAACCAAGTACCTTAGAAAGAAAACAACAATCTATGAGTTAAGAATGAAATAAATTGATGGTACTCACTAAATTTTCAATCTGCTTGGCTCTCATCATGACAACAACATCATAACATGTGATCCTTTCCAGGGTTTAATCCTCATTGACCTTCACTGGAAATGGACCTTTCACTGTTTTCTTGTCACAGCATTGCCGAAATATGTCTGATTATTCTGAAGCTTTTGTCTGAAACTTTGTGTCTTTTATAGAGCTGGTGCACAAACATCTAGGAGATCTGTTGCTGCTTTACCATTATTCTGATGTCATTTTAATTTGATCATCACGCTTGACATGTTTATGTCCTTTCTATAGGTCATGATGGAGGTATGATCATCTTCAAGTTGGAGAGAGAAAGGCCTCCATTTGCTGTACACAACAACATTTTGTATTATGTGAAAGAGAAATACTTGAGAAAGCTTGACTTCACCAACTCCAAAGATGTAGCTGTCATGCAGCTAAGAGGGTAAGGAAGAATAAATGGAAGAGAGGATGGGGAGACTGAAGTGAAACTTTAAGAACAGTTTATTTCTGAGACATTTAGCTGAAATAGAAATTTAGTGTGGTTGGATCCCAGTATTGCCAGTTTTTCTTTTCTTATTTTTTTTTTGTTTGGATTGCTCAGAACAAACTGAGAGAAGGGAAAAATAAATCCTCTGTACATCGTGATAATCGGCAAAAGAAAAAAAAAAAGCATAGATATAACAGACACGTTTAATGACTGGGAAAGAGATTATTTTTTAAATTTTTTGGTCACAAGCAGTAATTAGTTGAAAATGGAAGAGAGCATTTACTCTTATCACACATGAAATGGGCATGTTCTAAATGGCTCTGATGGACATCAAATATGGTAGTTTAATAGTATGTACTAATTTGTTTATTTGATTAATTATTCAAATTCAACTGTAAACTGTCATTTGTCCACAGGGGCTCAAGATCCCCAATCTATTCTTTGTCCTACAACCCTGCAGAGAATGCCATTCTTCTGTGCACTGTAAGTTGTCTTTCAGTCTGGTCTATTTTTACAAGCACAAAGGTGATTGTGATAGTTCTAGATAGTTTTCTTTCTTATTTTTCACTTTTAAATCCAATAATTGAAGATAAATACAGTAAAAAAAAAATATACTCAATTCTCTGTATTTTATCATTGTTTTATCATTTGCTTTTCTCTTAGGGAATGGAGCAAATCTCTACACACACATTATATTTTTAAGATATAGATCTAGTTTTTATTTGTTTGTTTATTTATTCATTTCTCTTTTTTGTACCGTTTAGAAATATTCTGCTTGATCTTCCTTTTCAGAAAGCCTCAAATGTAGAAAACAGCACCTATGACTTGTACGTTGTACCCAAAGATTCGGATTCCCAAAATCCTGATGGTGAGCTCATTACATCATTTCCCTACTTTGCCTTTGTCTGTCCTCCTTATCACAAAGAAAATGACATTTTGCAAAGGTAACTTGAATTGATAGCCTTGTCATTTCTACATGCATACATTCAAGCAGCATCATATATAAGGATGTTAGGAGAATGACTAATTGGGATTTTCAAAGCTTTTTCTAAAAGTGTGTTTGTATATGTGTGCAAGTTTGTTTGTTTTTGCAGAAATCTCCAAGAAGGGAAAAGTAATGTTTTCATATTTTAATTTTGTTTGTCATATAATGTTTTGACAAGCTGTGCATAAATGTAAGGAGAATTTACAGGAATTTTTAAATATTTTCCCCCCCAGCCCCAGAGGGCAAAAGATCATCTGGTTTGACAGCTGTCTGGGTGGCCAGGAACAGGTTTGCTGTGTTGGACAGAACACACTCGGTGAGCGTAGTGTCTTACTTTATTCAGAAGCTGGAGATGCCACTAGTTAATATCCATCATTTTGTTCCACAGTACCTCATGCTTTACAGCGGCAAAAGAAATTAGAGAGAAAATAAATAGTTTGAACATAAGTTTGTTAATATTCATGAAAATCTGATTGAGAGGGGATTCTTAGGCTGCCTTTGATACAGTGGAAGAGTAACATGGTTTGAAAGAAAGTTCTGTTACAGACTTAAAGTGGAGAGGCAATAAGTCAACCAGGAATGATCAAGCATGATTTTGTGGAAGAATTAAGATTCTATATTTTTCCTTTTTGTGTATGGAAAATCTACAGATTATCATCAAGAATTTAAAGAATGAGATCACCAAGAAAGTTCAGGCCCCTAACTGTGAGGACATTTTCTATGCTGGCACTGGATGTCTCCTGCTGAAGGAGGCTGATGTGGTCACTCTTTTTGATGTTCAACAGAAACGGTGAGCATAATACTGACATAGAGCATTAATGCAATTTATTTGTTCCAAATATGATAAAAATTACAAATTTAATCAAGTATAATGTTGATTATACTACTATGATACAAGAGTTGTTGCCCTTGTTTCAAAATTTTGCCGTAGATCATGAAACTGCAGCATTCGTGACTATTTTATATAGATTTTTTTTTTTTTCTTAGAACTCTGGCCACAATCAAGATCTCCAAGGTGAAATTTGTCATCTGGTCCAGTGATATGTCTACAGTGGCTTTGATCAGCAAGCATGGTGAGTCTACACTGGACAGATATATCTTTGTTAGTTATGTTAGCAGTCTTTCTTAATTTGCTGGCTTGTACATATCTGCTTTGTTTGAAAACATTAGGCATTAGAGAACTGATACAGGAAGATATATCACTGGTGGATTTAATGAGAAACAAGAGAAATGTACAATAGCCATAATACTTTATCATGTTTTCCCTGACTTTGTGTGTTGCTTACAGGGTTCGTACGGTCCTTGAAAGTCCTTGAATTTTGAGAAAAAAAATCAAGGCCTTGAAAAGTCCTTGAATTTGGAAATTGTTGACCAAAGTCCTTGAAAAGTCTTTAAATTTTTGCACAGTGGTCAGTTTCATTCAGTGACCAATTTTTAGAACAGGACTTTTTTTCTTTTTTTTTTTTTTCACTTTTCCATCTACCAACCGTGCCTGACAGCTGCTCCATATTTCACATTTGCCGTAAGTTCATTTCCTACCACTTGCCCGGATGTGGATGATTTTCTTTTGTTTCATTCACTGCGGATCTAGCCTAGTCTAGGCTTGCAGGTCCAGTGCGATTCGACAACGCGAGTTTTAGATCTAGTCGTCATTGTGATGGATAACACGGTTGATTAGATCAAAATATTAGTCGGGAAATTTCAGACTTTGGACTTCAGTGGAAAAAATAAACTTTTTGATTCAGATGTGTCTTGCTGGCTGCTGGCGTTTCGATACATTTGCGGAAC